>CAUYRT010000310.1:0-90554 GCA_963574885.1 Lepilemur ruficaudatus
CTAGCTGGTCCTTGTCATTCAGTCCCCACACAAACACTTTGGTTCTTATGGTAGCTGCCGATTCCAGCCCTGCAGACTTCTTTCTGATAAGGCTAGCCAAAGGAAAAACAAAGACAAAAAATAGAGGTTATTGCCGGGCGCGGTGGCTCACGCCTGTAATCCTAGCACTCCGGGAGGCCGAGGCAGGTGGATCGCTCAAGGTCAGGAGTTCGAAACCACCCTGAGCAAGAGCGAGACCCTGTCTCCACTAAAAATAGAAACAAATTAATTGGCCAACTAAAAATATACAGAAAAAATTAGCGGGGCATGGTGGTGCATGTCTGTAGTCCCAGCTACCCAGGAGGCTGAGGCAGAAGGATCGCTTAAGCCCAGGAGTTTGAGGTTGCTGTGAGCTAGGCTGATGCCACGGCACACGGCACTCACTCTAGCCCGGGCAACAGAGTGAGACTCTGTCTCAAAAAAAAAAAAAAAAAGAACCCAATACGCCAACATCTATACAAGCTACATATGTTAGGGAGGGATTATGCTCACCCCTAATGGAGTCTTCAGTTTTCAAGAGAGGCTCCTGGCACTAGCAGAGATGCCTAGTGGATTCTTCATCGATAAGTATCTGCTTGAGTGAGAGGCAAAGTTGGTTTTGGGGGTGGGGGAGTGGCAACAAATGCTAAAACCAAAGTATGAAGAACCTTGATCTGTTTCAGCTTGACCCAAAGCTTTCTTTTAAATTATCATGCGAGTCAACAGAAAAGAAGATGTGATTTATACAAAATCATTCAAGCACATACTTCGTAAACACGTGCATTCCTTAAGGGGAGACACACCTGGACAGTTACACAAAAATGGCGCTGACATGTTAGGGGGCTCGCTTAAGAACACAAAAGAAATCAGCGTCAAAGCCAAAAGCCCCAAGCCCTGTGATTACTACTGTTATTTCCTACTTTACTGCTCATTTCTCTGAGCTTTCCCCGCAAAGGTGGCATGAGAGATAATTCTAGTGTGCAAATGGGGAGGTGGGCCATTTAAACTACTTAGGAGAAATCCTATTTCCCTGCTACCTGCTCTCACTGCCTGCTCTAACCTAATAAAAGAATCCCTCTCTGGTTCAAAAGGAGTTCAGGTGCTATTGTGGTCACACGCTGGCTGAAAGTTTATTCCTATCAACAGGGAGAAGATTAAAGACTGGGTCTCCTTCATGTCATCATTTTGCCAGGATATAAAAGCGGCACATCAGAATACAGAGGTGACTCTATATCACTAATAAAATAACAGCCACCTGAACACAACCCTCTTTCAACAGGAAACAATGGTAGCTTTTTTTTTTCTCCTTAGCAACTGGCATTAATACAAGGAACAAATAAGTGAGAATATGTACGTCCCTGTTATTTTTTTATGATTAACAATAGGAAAAAAATTATTTTTGCATTTTGCAAGACAGCTAAAACATAGACACTTCGGATTTTCTTTATTGTGGTGGGGGGAGGAAAAGTTAACTGTAGCATTTTTAAATAGTAGCTGGAACTACAGTACTTTCAATCATTGTTATTCAAAGTACATAACAAGCTTCCTTTCAAATGACTAAGTCTAGGGTGGTTTCTATAAAAATGTTTTTCATCTTGCTTGCATTTTTAATATAATGTCTCTTTCATGTAAGTGCTCATAGCTTTAAGTTTTAAATTTACTTTACAAGGGCCTCTACTCATTATTTAAGTCCTTTCTTAGGGCAGACGTTTATAGATGGAATTTTGGTCTCTAAGTTTTGGGGTTTTTCGTTTTTGTTTTTTGTTTTATTTTTGACATGTTTCTAGGCTGTTCTATGCTTACAGCAAAAGCGAAAGCCAGGGAGGAGAAAGCAAAGCATGTCTGCAAGTGGACTCAAATGATTAAGCAAAGAGAACAGGGCATGAGGGAGATACAGTTGAGAAGATAGGTTGACGGAAACTTGGGTCATCTCTGAAGGCCAGGCTGAGCATCCTCGAGGGTCTGGGAACAAGAGAGAGTCTAGGTCAGCTCTAGTTTTAGTGAGATAACACCAGCCATCTGGCAGCACGAGTATTAGACAGCCATGGGGAGAGGCTGGAGGCAGGGAGCCTGGTGGAGAGGCTGCTGCTTCATTCCAGATGAGAGATTAGCTGTGCCCTGATTACACCATTCTTTTCTTGTAAGCAGGAGAAATTCTCATTGAGTGATAAAAGGCCCTCTTCAGACCCTGTCCTTGGTCCTTCCAGCCCATCAGAGGACTCCAGCTTGCCAAGAAACAGTCTCCCAGATATGGTAATTGTACTCCTCTTTCCCTCGGAATAGCACACTTCGGAGTCAGCTAATGCTTCAAAATCTCACCAATTAGCAGTTGAATTGGACCATGCCCACCTTCCTCCAAGCCTAATGCACCATAAGAACGATTCTTAGCCCTGACAGTTATCCTATGTGTAGTTTGTTGTCCATACCACAGATGAGCCTCACTGCTTGGCCTGGATACCTCTCAATGTATTATTCATTCATTTCAGATGCTCTTGACATGTGTCTGGGGGTGCGAGGTTAAGATCACTTGGCTAAACCAAAGCCTGGCTGGCAGCTTTTTCCTTCCTTCTACACACAGCACACAAATCCCTCTGTAAAGAGATTCCCCAAACACAACTTGATTTCCTGCTGTACTGTCTGTACTGTGCAGGCAAAGGCAGAGTTTCTTATCAATTTCCTTCGTTTACCCTGATCAGTATTCTTCCTCATTATAGCTGTATAGCACTTCATTTCCAATGAAATCCACTTGAGGAAGTAAAATATATCTGCCTTGTGAAAGTGACTTGTAATTGTACCCTCAGCTTTCTTGGATTTGCAATGTTCCCAACTTTGGATATTAGCAATAAACTGGCTGAGCGGTTTTGTTCTCGTGCATGGATACTATTAATATTTCTTCCCTTAGAGACTTAGCCACTGACTCACCCCTGTCTGTGGGTACCAAGCTCATCTAATGAGGTATAGCCTCTTATTTTATCTAGTTGGTAGCTCTCCAACTATTTTAAAAGCTTTTTGTAACACATCAAATTCACTGGGCCAAACACCTCATCCTATTCATTTAATGAGTAGAAACAGGGGCATAAAACAGAGTTGGGAAGGCCAATCCTTTTCAGTAAGTGCATCTTGCTTTTCACTCACAATACTGCCTTGCCCCCAGAGATAACATTATTGGTCATTTTGCTTTTTCACACTATGTATTCGGATCCAGTGATGTTTCAACCAGCTCCAGTTAAGAGTACCATTTGCCTTGTTGGGAGTTGTTGTTATTGTTTAAATTAAGTGGAGAACCTTTCCTTACCCTCAACTCAGATGATCTGGCTCCACGAGTTTGGAGCTAGAAAAATGGATACAACTTAAATATACCTGGTTGTTGGTTTTTTTTATCACCTCTTTCAAGGATTTCCTAGAGAACATTGAGTCTTTTCCAAAGCCCCTGTTCGAAGGCATTGTTCTTAGAAGAATTAAATTGTACTTACAACAATTTTCCTACCATACAAAGCAGCTACTCTGTGGTAGAGTATTGTGTGTCTATTGGGGAAGGGAGGGCAATAATTAGTTAAACCTAGATCACCTTGAAACCTATAATTCACCCTATCACATGATCAACATGACCAAATTACATTGCTATGGAAACAAAAGAAGTCTGAGAGCAGAACACAAAAGAGAAATATTGAGCAGGAAGAGGAAAGGTACAGTGCCTGGACTCGGAGCTAATTACCTCCTGAGATGGCATTGCATGATAACCGGAAAACGATGGAGGTCAGTACCCCATGGCAGAGCTTAAGGACTTAGAATGCCACCCCTGGGAGAAAACCACTTGTTCTAAGTTACAGCTCCAGATGGTAGAGGGAAAAAAAGCCTGAATGATGTGTGTATATTTTTATATCATCAGTGGTGATCCAGACTCTAGAGACAAGTTCAAGGTGTGGGTTTCTTCTGGATGTTACCTTGGAAGATCCTCTGGTCTTTTCAACCCAATAGCCTAATCTATTATGGCTTTTCCAGAATGCATGTGATTTAATTCCATCTATCACAAAGAAAAAAAGCATTAATTCCTTTTTTCTCTCTTTTATTCAGTATTTTATGGAAAAAAGTTCTCCAGGATTCAGACCAGCTCATCTACCATATGATTTCTTATTAGAGACCACTGAAGATACAGAAGAAGAGAGTCATTACCTTAGTCCTCGAAGTGTTCTTTTAGAGGTAACCCCTTCCGTCTGTCCATCATGCATTCCTACGAATATTTCCTGCACCCCTGCCATGCACTATTCACGAGGCACTAGGTGGGGTCCGTGGGAACACAGGTAAATCAGATGATGTGCTCATGGTGCTGACACTTGAATAGGAGCTGACTATAATACAAGATGGAAAGGGCTCCATGCTGAGGAAAGATGCTTGTCAAATGCCCAGGGGTGCACAAGGGGGAGGGGGAAGGAGCTGACTTCCAGACAAAAGGTCAGGGAAGGTTGCTCAGACGAGATGCATTTGACCTTACTTGATTGGTAAAATGTGGGTGTGGGGGGTTGACTTGGGGGACTTTCTGCATTCTTGGCAGAAAGAATAATATGAGCAAAGGTCCCTGGGTGATAAGTTGGGTGGTGTGTATCAGTCTATTGATCCGTTGGAAGCCCTTCCTGACTGTCTGCTGAACGCCAGCACTGGACTGTACTAGGCATGGTGCCTACAATGATGAATCTGATGTTGCGCCTGCCCTCAGAGATCACAGTCCTATCAGTCACCGCGTGACAGTGTGACATAAGAGGCATGGTTAAAGGGCTCGGGAAGCAATAGAAAAGGACAGGTTTTCTCTCTCTACCAGAGGCAGAGAAGGCTTCAGAGATGAAATGGCAATTGATACGTATACGGTGAGTAGTTCAGTTAGGCTGCAACCTAAAGTGCATGAATGGCACAGTGGGAAATAAAATCGAAAAAAGAGTCAGAACATGATGGGTCTTGAATGCCAAGTTGGCTTCATTCTATAGGCACCATAGGGGCAGTGATGGCTTCAGAGTTGGGAGGTGGCAAAACCTGAATGAACTTTCACTAATATTACTTAGCAGCTACATCTGTGGCAGACTACAGAGAGAAGAGAGTGGCTGGCCAGGTGCGGTGGCTCACGCCTGCAATCCTAGCACTCTGGGAGGCCGAGGTGGGAGGATTGCTTAAGGTCAGGAGTTCGAGAAGAGAATGGAAGTGAGAGATAGGAAGACAAAAGGCGGGTGGAGGGACTGCATCATTTCCCAAATTGGGGGTTTTCTACAAGATGGTGACACGTATTTCTACAGAGTAAGCATTCTTGGGCAAATAAGTTCTGAAAATGCCAAGTTAAAGGAGGTTAAACAAGCTTCTTAGCAGCAGAATTCTCAGAGCCTTTAGTATGCAGTGGTGCATTATAAATAGCCAAGCCGGATACAATGCACAGCATTTCCCAAGCTCATTTGAGCACAGCGCCCTTCTTTCATCAGAAATACGTTCATGCTCGTGTTTCCTGGGATGCAGTCTTTTGTGATAGTCCCAACAACCAGTCAGGTGTGTGTCAAGCACCAGTTAAGCCTAGCATTTTTTAGGTACTTTGTGGGATGCAGTCTAATTAAAGCAGCTAAGACTAAGCTAAAAGACCCCCCACCCTCCCCCCAAAACAGTACAAAACTAGGCAATAGAAATCCCAAGAAAGGAGAACTTGGCAGTAGCTGAGGCGAGAAGAGGAGGCTGCGGGATGTCAGCCAGGCCCGAACACGATTTCAGCAGGCAGGAGGGAAGACGGGCATTCCAGGTAAAAGAAGCAGGTGCACATAGGGACAGGAAGAGCTCTGTCTGTAGGGAACAATCAGGAGACTGGCTTGACTGCAGCCAAGTGTTCCAATTATGGGTCAACAATGAACTTGCTAGGAGGCCTCAGGGGTTTTGAACAACCATTGCTGCAAGTGACTGTCTTCATTCTAAAGGAGTTATTGAGAGCCTCCCAAGAGCCATGCCTTCTAGGGCCCTTACCTGCTCCCCAACCAAGCATGTGGGCTGCCTGAGAGCACAGTAGCCTGCGACCAGCTCCTCATCGTGTCTGCGTCGCCGACCCAGCCAAGCGCCATGATTTTGTGGTAGAACTGATTGGGGGAAAAGCTCTCATGTCATTGTCAAATGATGAAACAGAAAGGTAAATACAACTTAGTCTGATAGAAAGAACATTTGTATCAGGAACATGGGGGATTTGGGAGAAGAAAATTGACTCTGAGTCCGCTAGAGGCTTTGCTGGTGCTGGTAAGGTTGGTTCACATATCCCAAAGGAGAACCACGTTCATCTGGTGGCGGATGTGTTAACACCTACTATTTCAGGGCCCAGAGCCATAATATCAGGAACAAGAAGATACCTTATTGGTAGCCTTGTATCTTTACGTCCATTCCTCTTTTCTATAGTTGGATGACATTATTGCTTCCAACAATTCTGGTGAATCCATTGAACCCGGCAGTCCAGACCAGGACTCCAAAGGAATTGAGCGTCTTTACGAGTCAATGAAATCCTGGTAAGTGAAACTGCTGTTTAAAAAACTGATTTTAGCTAATCTGCTGTTATGGGATAATTACTGCCAGTTCATTTCAATAGTTGATAAATTGATGCAAAACATCACCGCAGACAAGGTTCAGTATATTATTCAGTAATCTCAAAGCAAGAAAATGTGGCGGTGGTTTCTCCACCCACAGAAAACCATCGGTGACGTCCTCAGGACATTTTCTGTCTCCTGGGAAGTTATTTTCTATTTTGCATTTATGTCTTTCACACTCTCACTTCTGTCCTCCCAACCCTGTAAAGGGTTATTTTGATTCCATATCCATTTTCAGAAGGAAATTTTGTTGGATTTGATTCTAACTATGGCTGGGATTCTGATGGTGGTTGGATAGACTTCAAGACCTTGTTAGTTTTCACATGGCTGCTAACTGCTTAAATCTGACACACGCAGCGGAAAATTGTAAATAGACATGCTAAAAAAGGGTTTGTTTTAACTTCTTACACTCTAGTTTTTCCAAAGAGACATCCCGTGCATCTGTGGAGAGCAGCAAAGAGGAACCCCAGACCCTTCCAGACACCCAGGATGAGGAGCTTCGCCTGCAAGAACGAGGCTCAGGAAGTGATTTGTGTCTTTCACCTGCCAATACGGAAGTGCAGACCACAAGTGACCGAAAGAGATCGGCCTCACTAACTGTTGTGCAATTGTCTATATTAATCAAGTAAAGCTCTAATTTCTAAGAGTGTATGGGCCCTAAGAGCAAGTCAGCCTTCTTCTTCTTCTTTTTCTTTTTCTTTTTTTTTTGTGTGTAGAATTTAAATTTTAAAGCAGTTCCTAAAAATCTCCAAGTCAGCCAAGAATCTGACCAACTTCTCCCTGTCGTTGTGGCCAAGGAGAGTGAATAACTCTCTTTTGCTGGGGCAAAGCGGTCCCTGGATTGGGGGTAGCAGGTTCAACTATTTTTAAAAATTCTCCTTTGGCAGTCTTTCATGTCCTGGAACTTTGGATACACACTGACCTAAGTAGCATGTCACCAGCTTTTTACATTAGCGTGATTATGGGCACAAAAGTCAAGTGAGGCTTAATTATCGACTAAGAGATGGATATTTAGATTTTAAGTGATACCAAGAACATTTGATATGATTGTTGTAATTTTAACTCTTCTCTGTGTCTTCTATGAAATCATTTCTGGCAAAGAAATACTCACACTGACCTGATGTGGACAGTTATGTAACCAATTTAGTTCATTTTTGCCTCCCTTCCTGTTGCCTGCCACCTACTATACTACCACATCCCAAGAGGAGTAGGGAAGGACATTACTGAGTACTGTTCAGAAATTTAAATTCATGTTTTTCTGCAAATGTTTTGGACAACCTTTACCTAGAAAATGTTTAAGATCATCTCAGAAATAGGAGGCCAAAAGTCTACTCAGAAAGTACAGTTCAGAGCCAGGGCCAGTTGCCTGATATGACTGTTACAAATGTCCTCTCTCATAGCAACATCCCTGATGAAAGCCAAGTGGAGAAGCTGAATGTGTTCCTGTCTCCTCCTGATATCATAAACTATCTCGCTCTCATAGAAGCTGCAGGACGAATATGGTAGGTCGGCAATTTGATGTTATTGATTATACATGCACTTGGAAGAGATGAAGAGAATAATTACATCTTGAAACACTGTATTTGGCAAAACTGACAGGGACTGGTGGGGGGCTTGCATTATTATATTGCTATTGTTACAAGAAGGTCTTTGAAGCAGAAATGAGGGTATTGTTGTCTAGGAGAGTCAGCTGGAAGCTAGGGTTGGGGGGAAGGGTATAAGAGGACCCAAAAGTCCAAGAAGCAGCGAATTTTCTTCTCCAAGATGAAGAAGAATGGGCAGGCATACATGTGGTCCAAAGACATCATTCCCAATCATTGCACGATGAATATTTGAGGAATGAATGAAATTAATGAAGTTAACAAAATTCAAAGATCTAAAAGAAAAAAGGCATACATTTCAGGGTCTAAGACTTCCAGAGACAAGGTAAAAAATTGCCTGTCAGAGATTCAGACACAAAAGACAGTGTGGCAGAGAATTTTCTTAATCACTGTTTACTGATTCTACATTCTTTTAAAGACTTTGTAATTTATTTTGAAGGAAGATTACATTTTTATAAGAGAAGAAAGCCCTTTACTATACAGTAATTATTTATCTTATAAGTTCTAAGTGGGAAGGAACCACAGCCTTCTATTTTTCCAAATTTTCCACACTTGAAGGCTCAATAAATACTTGACAAAAACTGTGGACTTCTCTATGAATGGGCTTGCTCATTAGTCAATTCATTTATTTTTTCATCAGATATTCATTGTATAATCATTATGTACCTACTTCCAACAAACACTTATTGAGCACCCTCTGTTTACTTGGAGCTATGGGATCATAAAAATTAAAAAAACAAAACAAACAAAAAGGTGGTACCATAGTTCTGGGGTCACATAGCCTGGTGAAAAAGACAGCCACACAAACAAGTAAATATAAAATGCATTTTATTTAAAAATATAATAAATAAGGTACTCACACAATACAATAGAAGTCCAGGGGAAGGGGACATTAATTACAACAAAGGAATGGAATGTAGGACTTTGTAAGAGTGGTATGGTTTGAGCTGGGCTTTGGAGGAAGGGTTAGGCTCCTATAGCAGTGATAGAGGAAAGAATATTCCAAACACGAAAAGGAGGTCATCTCCTTCAGAGGCATTGCAACAAGCTCAGAGCAAGGCCCCACGCCTGACCTGCCCTCCCAGCGAGCTCCGTCTCACGAGTCGTGTTCCCACTGCAGTGTGGCTCAGTGGGACGGCCCCCCGCGCCTGGGATGTTTATTTTGCCATGGAGACCATCTTTTGGCGGTGAATGACCTGAAGCCCCAGAGCCTGGAGGAGGTTTCCTTGTTTCTCAGCCGATCCATCCAGAAGAAGGTGAGTGCTACTCACTAGCCCTGGCCGGGGCAAGTCAGTGCCAGAAGGAACAAGATCATGGTCTTAGACGGAGTCTGAGAAGTACTCTGAACACAAATGGGATTCTCCCTTCTTCTGCCACCGAGCATAAATAACAGAATGTCCTTTTAGGAAGGACTCTTTCAGAATTCTTTCACATCAAGTAGTGTCTGGTGAGAGCACTGGCCTAGCAGACAGAGCACCTGGGTAGGACCTCAGACGCAAAAAGAGCTTATATGAATTCAGGCTGGCTCAGGGCTTGCAAACCAACTCCTTCAACCAATTTGTGCTTCTGTTTTCTCCCATGAAAAATCAGGGATAAGGACAGCACTAGTTGCTGGAGGATTAAATGGGAGTAACATGCTTACAACAGTAACTGGCACGTATTGGGTGCTCGATATATTAATAGTTACTAGTTACTTTTATTTCTACTATGACTGGCCATGGAATGTTGTACAAGTTCATTTTTTTAAGCTTCAGTTTCCTCATCTGAGAAATCATCATAGCTGTATCTTCCTAGAGTTATTGAGAGGATGAAACATAATATGTGGGTGTACACTGAGTATGTGTGTTTATAAAGGATTAGCTGTTGTCCTGGACATCAGTGCAGTCTCCATTTTAATTCCTTCCCTGCTCTACTTTTATTTCTAACTAGCCCTGTGACCTTGGAAAAAACCCCTTCCTTCCCTGGGCTTCCCTTTATTCTCTCTGAAGTGAGAGGGTTGGTTTTCAAACTACTTCTTGCACCCCGGGACGGGAGTGAAAAGAGAGGGGAGGAAAGGAACAGTATGCTGGGGCTTCAAATGGAGAAATTCACATTTACCATTGATCTTTTATGAAAAAAAATAAGTCCAAAATATTGGACTTTCCTGTTAGCTTTCTGGAAGAAACAGTTTCTTGGCTTAAAATTTTTGAAAGCCATGATACTAGATGGTCTCCCAAATTTCTCCCAGCTCTAAGAGTTTATGATTATGGAGCATATCTATGTTAAGAATGTATCTTATCTCTTCTGTATCACACAATAACTCTATTGGACAAACTCTACTATCCCTATTATCTAAATGAGGAAACCAGTAAGGATGAGTGAGTTGTCTGAGATACATAACTAGTTAGTGGCAGAGCATGTACAGAGTCATTCATTCATTCACTCTCTATTTATTGAACATTTCCTGAATGCTGAATACTGTTCTAGGTGTGAGAGCTATAAAAATGGCTTCAGCCTGAGCTCAAGGAGCGCACAGATGAGTGGATAAAACAGGCATGTTATGTGCTACTTAAAATACAGTGTGTGCCCTGAGATATGAACAGAGGCCATAGGAGGACAGAGGTAGATGGGAGTAAATCTATTTGAAGGAGGCCAGGAGGGTGTCTCAGAGGTGGTGTTTGACTGGGTTTTAAAGACTGGATAGGATTTTACTTGGAAAAGAGGTAGCTTTTTTCAGAGACCCAGTCTAACAATCTGGTAACTGTTGCGTATTTTCTCTGCCAAAGATCCACACTGGAGCCAAAGGGTCAATATAATCTTTTAAACCCTTCTGAAAGCTACCAAACAGTACTCTGACCCAAAGGTCCAGGCATTGGCTTAGAAGCCAAGAAAAGAGTTTTTGCCTGGGAGCTGATCCAGGAACTCTACCTGGGTGTTGCTGACTGCAGTTTCTCATGACCGCCCCTCTACACTGTGGAGTCATTGCACAGGAAGGAGGCGACGGCATCTCTCGTGTGCGGGCTCTGCCTTCCTCCTTTCTATTTGATAACAACTGCTGGATGCCACTGAGAAATACGGGGTCTCACCGACATGATTGTCCAGAAGATCAGAAAATCCCCCTATTTTTCCACTCCCACCATTCCTGGCTTATTTCTTTATGTTAAAATGGATATCCAATCCTCGTTTAAAATTCAAACACCTGGTCCCTGGAAGGAAAAAGAACTTTGGAAGAGGGCAACGTGGCACCAGCGGAGGAACAACCAATGGCCCCTAACGTTTTCAAGTTCCCGAGCGCATCACATTTACTTTCCTTCCTGTCAGGCAACAGTTGAGAGAAATGGGAGGGTGAGTGGAGATGGGGTGGGGCCGGTGAGGGGAGAGAATGTGAGACGTTAGAAGGCCAGGGAGAAGGGGGGGGCGTGTGTTTGTGCAGGGGGAGGACATGCTAGATTGCCTGCAAAACTCATCAAACTTCACTTTCCTCCCAGTTTGGTCTAGGGTTGGTCCTATCTGGTGGTCTCATCTTGATTCATTAGTTTCAAGAGGCTCTTTTAATTCTTGGTGAAAGTGGGCCCACCTGGGCACCATCGATGCCCTCTGGAATCTGCCCTCTGGAATCAGGCCAGTGGATGCCAGAAAATAAAAACCCACCTTCCACCCAAACACACAAGTCATCCCTGGCTGCTTGTGGCCCAGATACTACAGTTCATCACATGATTTTCTTCAAAAACAGCTTTGAAGTGTGTGAATGAGGACAGATTGAGAACCAACCACCCTAAAAGATAATCGTTAGTCACGTAATTTTCTTCTTTCTTGTGTTTTAGAAAGTAAAACTCACTATCGGCAGGATCCCAAATTCGGAGAAATTCCATGCTGTAGCTTGTATATGCCCCTTACAGTATCAAAGTGTCGCACCTTCTCAACTGGATACGTCTGGACTGGAGAGGGTGCTAAAGAGGAGTCCAGCCATTAAAAAGGTCCTGCGGAAAAGCACTGGCGAGTGACGTGTCACGGACCCACTGCAGCTGAGCGAGGATGGAGCCCTGGGCTTTATCTACCCTGTGATGCGAGACAAGTTGTTGCTCTCGGAATTTCTGCATCTGCATCTTAACCGTGGGGTTAAGTATCCCCTCTCTGGCTGTTGCATCAGGAATGCTGAGAGGGTTCTGTGGGATAATGACTATGGAACTCGGTGAAAATGGAAAGCCTTATTATCTGAGACCTTGTCCCAAACACCACAACACAGCTTGGGTCAGTCCCTCACGTCATACATGCTGCGTGTTCCATGAGGTCATGGTCCACACAATCCCTTCTTTGTTAGGGAAGGTACCGTTGGAAATACTCATTCCAGGAAGGCAAGGTTCCCAAGGGAGAGTGATACCCGATCAGCCTTCCCAAACACCTCCTGCCTCTCATCACCCCCTCCAGAGTGCTGAGACAGAGTGGCCTCCTGGATTCAGTAAGTATCTTGTTTTCTTAAAGACCCAGAAGCTTTAGAAGTCACGGCAGTTTTAAGTCACATGCAGCAAAAATCTGCCTGCTGTACATGCAGTAAGACAACTATTTAGCACTTCAAAGTCTGAAAGTTCTTAACTAATGGATGCATTAACTGATGATCCTGGGAAGCCAAAAGAATCAAACCTTTTTTTATAAATAGGAAAACAAAGGCAGAGCGCTAAAGCACTAATCAAATCCGTCAACGTTAGAGCAAAAAGAGACTTCAGAAACAATATCATACCATGTTGTCATTTCATATAAAGAAATCAAGGCCTAGAATGATGAAAGACACGCCTGCTTTGGGGTCCAGGTTTCATAGTTGTTGAATGGCAGAGCCAAGAATCCAAAACCAGCTCTGGGAAACCAGTGTCCTGATCCTCACCTTATATTTAGACCATCAGCACTTAGAAGAGACATTCAAATACAATTTATTTTCTGTTACCCAGATTGTTAGGGAAGTATAAAAAATTTTCATTTACATGTCCTATTTGACCTACTGTTTCTACTTCTAGAAATTTATCCTACAGAAATACACAAATACACAAAGATACCTGTAAAAAAAGTTCACTATACCATTGTTTATAATAATAAAAAAAATCATTTGGAGATTGCTTAGTTATGATTTCATATAATTGAACACTGCAGATGTTAAAAAGTTCAGCATGCATAGTTATGGAAAAATGTTCACAATATATTGAAAATGAAAAAATCAAGTTATAGCACAATATTATATCATCTCATTTTGTAAAAAATAAATTTTTGTTGTTCACGTATATGTATATATAAAATTTTTCTAACTTTAATTAGGGAGAGAGATACCTACCTTGCAGGGTTGCCGTGAGGTTTAAATTTAAGCACATTGTGTGATATGTAGCGTTGTGCTGCTGTTGCTCTGACATGCTTTTTTGAATTAAAGTTTAGAATATATCATATTATTAAAAGAATTATCTCTGAGAAATTGAGAAATATGATCAAGGTTGGCCATGGGTGGAGAGGCATTTCTGTAATGTTTGAATTTTTTCTTTTTTTTTTTTTTTGCAATGAGCATATGCCACTTTTATAATAAAAAATATACAAGTGTGAAAAAATATTTATGTATGTATGTATATTTTTTAAACTTTCATAAGTGAGAAACCAAGCCACCACAGTGAAGGAAATAAAAAACCATTAAGGCAAAACCATCTGGCAACCAGCAATGTGGATGGATACATGGCTCCGAACCCAAGGAGCCTTCCCCTGCTTTCCTTAGAAGGCTGCAGGTCAATGCCAAGGAGACTGAAAGGAGACGGTGGACAACCCTTGGTCACCAGTTCCTTCCACTCGCTCACTGAGGCAAAGAGCTGGAGGCCAATCATTTCCGTGGCTCCCGGAAGTGCTGGGACCAGAATACAGAAACCCTGGCTCCTGATCCCAGGCTCTTCCCAGCCCACTGCAGTGACAGCAGCCAGCCTACTCCTGATTCTCCCTTAATCCCAGAACTTTCCACCTGCAGCTGGGGTACTTGTTATGTGGATTCTGCTCCCAGAGCTGCTCTCACAGGAGGGTTTGTTCCCAAAGGAACTCTCAGGGGAGATTCTAAGATCCCCCCTATGCAAAGATTCTGATTCAGTAGGTCCAGTATGGGGTCCTGGAATCTACATTCTAACAACCCCACTCCTACCGCAACCCTGCCCAGAGGATTTGATGGCAGGTGGATCAGGGAACACACATTGGGAAACATCATTCCAGGGGGCCCACAGCGACCCACGTGAGTCCTCTGAGAGGCTGCAGAACATGGAGTACGCACAGGCATTTTTAAGGGTAGAGGGCCCACAGTTTTCACCAGTTCTGAAAGACACTAATGACTATCACCCCCCACCCTACCTCCAAAAAAGAGCCTGGTTCCCAAAAGGAGAAGCCTGGTTTTTACTCCTTGCTCTCTGCTATTAGGGGACCAGGATGACCAGTGCCTGCAAGCAGCGATGCCTTCCTGACTGGGTGCCACCACGTGCTGTTGGGCCACTGAGACAAGAGAGGGACCCACAGCTTTGGCTTTAGGCAAAGTCAAGTAGTCTGCCTGCTCTTCCTCCTTGCCCGGTTTCATTCCTCTGGGCCTCCCCTTTCCTGGAGCTGGAGGCCAGCACACTTTCCCAGGATTCAACCTGGGCTTTTTCTACAACAATGGTAGTGGCCCCAAGCAAGGGAAGCATATAACCAAACTGGCCCAAAAGTGCAGTAATCAAGGAATTTATCTCATACCCCAGGTTTTGGGGTCCTCTTCTGTTACATGGCTAAGAGAGCTGTAAGACTAGAAAAAGACTTGTGGCTCATGTACGTATAATTTCCCCAGAGCTAAGAGGGTGGAACACACCGTCCTCACACTCTGCCCACCACAGCCGCATCCATACCCACCGTTGGTACATAATGCCATCCTTGGACCATTCCCCTCCCAGAGCTTCCCTCTGATGTGGAGCTTGGGACTACAGAGTGATTGGCCCAGCTGTCCCTGCCAGGGATGGCCCTGTTTGGGCAGATCTCTGGAGGAAAGGGGGTAATGAGAATAGGCTAGAACTATTCTTGGCAATCACATCCATGGCCTGAATCTGGTGCAGCTCTTCAGTCTTGCTGGGGAAGGAACTAGAGTCTACAAATGTAGAGAGACTCGCCTGGGCTCCCCGACTCCATGCCATGCCTCCAGCTCCCAGGCCAACACATCTTCTGCACTTGTGCAACTTCTCAGCATGGCCTTTGGAGTCACCAGCCTTCCTCCTCTTCCTAGTGGTTGCCTCTTGCATCTCAAATAGGCCACAGAGGGAGTCTGTATGTTTCCATTTTGTTCTCTTGGCTGAGGATGCAGACTATTCAGACTGAAATCCAAGAAGCAGCTGGTGAGATATGGAATACGTGCACAGGGCCAAATCCATCCAGCCTTGCTTGAAGCTGTCAGCATGTTAGTGCGGATTCCAGGAAGGCATTCTTCTTTACAGAGAGTGAGCCACTGTACATTCACATACATGTACATAAGTATGTGTGGATACGCACGTGGGGGTGGAGAAGACAGGTGGGGACCCACAATAATTCTTTCAATAAGCTGAGAAGCTGAAGCATCACGATCCCCCCCACCCTCTTTGTCTTCAGAGTTTGTGCCAAGTGACTTTCCCTTGAGATGATAAGAATTTAAAGTATCATAAACAGGCCCAAAGGGAGAGGGCTTTCAGATTCAGCTGGATTAACTCGGAGTTCTTCAGAGAAGCTGAACTCGTGGATATGCAAGAAATATGTTTTATTGAAAAAGCTCTTTAAAATGTCTGAGTTAATGAAACCGTTGTCTAATGATCAAGGGTCTGGTAGGATTTTAGGACCATTCTCCATATCAACTCTGGCTGGATGTTTCTGGAAGACTAAGCGGGCTTAAGTGAAACTTGCAGTCACAGCACTGGACACTGGAGCTGCACTTCCTGACATGTAGCTGCCGACGCATGTGCCTATTTAACTTTAAGCTAATTAAAATTAAATAAAATTTAGAATTCAGTTTCTCAGTTGCACTAGCCACATTTGAGATGCTCGAGAGCCCTGTGCGGCAAGTGGCTGCAGCACTGGATGGCACAGATGTGAAATATTTCCACCACCAAAGTAAGTGCCAGTGGACAGAGCGACTGCAGTGTCAGGCCCCCAGGAGGGGAGCAATTCACATTGGTCTTACTCACTACCACATTCCTGACACACAAATACAGTGCACAGCTCATAACAAGTGCTCAATAAACATGTTGAAAGAAAGCATCACTAAATTTTGTGTTAAATACTAATCCATAAACTTTATTCTATTTTGATAATGTTTTCAAGTAAGATATTCACACCAATGACCCTGATTACACACACACACACGCACACATATATATATATTTGGGGCAGGGAGATCTGGAGTCAGATTTAATTAACTTGAAAACCAAGGTATAGGGCTTTTTAATGTAAACTGTTTTCTCAACAATTGACAGGATTCTATGGAATAGTCAATAGACTCGGGAGCTGCGATGGGGACACAAAAGAAATAGAAGAGCTAAAACTCTCCAACAAAGAGCTTACCACATGGTAAGGAAGAAAAAAAATGAGCATACCACAATCTCTTGTTTATTTGACGTCATTTAAGAAGGCACTATTCTGTAAGTTTAATGTTTAAATGATGTTAATCATAATCTTTCTAAAATTGGTTGACACTTTCTTGCATTCTTAAACTCCTCAGGGACATGGTTATGGGCATTCTAAGGGTTTACCACACCCTTAAGTATTTGCTAAGGAGCACTGAGGACCATTTTCCTCTATGCCCAGTGATCCTGGACTGCTTTGCTCATGCTGTGGGCTGGGGAAGCAGATGACGCAGCTTGTTCTAACCAGGCATACGCTAAAAGCCAATAGTCTATGAGTGTGGGTATAAGAGGTTTTGTGAGTAAAGGACGTCAGTTTTTGATTCTGGGGTTCTGTGACACTGGTTTGGGGTGTTCAGTTGCCTTGATGGTGGCAGTGGGTGGAAGTGTTGTCATTTGCTTGCCTTGTGGTTCTCACGTGTGCTTTGGATAGGTGAGACCACCAGAAAAATGATTAGGGGCCAAGTAAAATCACTCTCTAAGAAAAATTAGAGAACAATTAACTATCAGACTGTGTGGTGATAAAGGAGTTCAGAAAGGAAAGAGATGATGCTGGAACGCAATGCTAACTGTGACTAACATTTGGTGAGCGCCTTCTCTATGCCAGGCACTATTAAACACTCCACTGAATCTGACAACAGACAGCTCTGTGAGACCAAAACTGTCCCGGTCTTTTTGCTGGGAAACCACAGCACAGGGAAGTTAAATCACTTGCTCAAGGCTGGCTAATCTATAACAGAGCTGGATACAAACCAGACAGACTGGCTTCAGAGACCACAGGCCTGACTCTATTCCACACTGGGGGACTCCTGGGAGAGGAAATGAAGTTGAGCCCTGGAAGAGGACGAGTCAGCAAGGGATGGCGGTGCAGGTAGGGGCAAGTGCGGAGTGCACCTTCAGAGTGACAACAAGGAATGCGTAGAATGACTCAGCTGTTCACACATCTCTGATTTCAGCAGCAAGCAGTCATCTTCTGGGCCTCTCCCTCCCAAATAACCACAAAAGCCCGTACATTATACTCCAGGAACCTGAGGAATTCCACTAAGGCTTCTGTTATGACTGGTTAGCACATTTTGCATCCCCCCTTCTAGACGGCCACCTGGCTCTGTATTACGTCCAAGTTAACAAGCAATTAATGCATCCCTCTGGTGACAAAGACACAAGGCTTGTCCTCTGGACAAGGGATGAGAAAGAAACAATCCTTGACTTTGTAAACCTTAGCATCAACTGGGCATAATATAAACACGTACATAGATAACTATTAATACAAAGCAAGTCCGATAATCCTAAAGGCTTTGTTAAAGTAAAAATTCAGTGTTACAAATACAAAAGTCTTAAAGAATAATCCTTATCCAGTTGGTTTGGGAAAAGCTTCAAGGGAGTGGTATATTCCAAGGGTGTATTGGGGTGGGAAGAATGTCACATCTCGAAGAATGAATAGAATTCACTTAATATTCTAGAACAGGCCAAAAATCCCAGTGCACAGCCACCGGAATGTAACTGGAGTGCCAAAGAAGTTTTCGAGGGTCCTGTAGAACTCCTTAATCCCTTTGGAGCACAGCACTTTCTGAACACCTTTTGAGTTCAGGGTACTGTGCCAAGAACTGGTGATATTAACAGGGATAAAATATGTTCCCTAAGGGAGGTGATAGCCTAATTAAGAATATAGGT
The DNA here is from genome assembly GCA_963574885.1 of Lepilemur ruficaudatus. Taxonomy (NCBI): domain Eukaryota; kingdom Metazoa; phylum Chordata; class Mammalia; order Primates; family Lepilemuridae; genus Lepilemur; species Lepilemur ruficaudatus. The sequence goes on from CAUYRT010000310.1 coordinate 18,481, forward strand.
ATAAATATTGATTTAGGGATAAAAATGTCTCTTGTAGAATTAAAATATATGTCCATACAAAAACCTGTACATGTTCATAGGAGCATTATTCCTAACAGCCAAAAAGTAGCTATTGATGAAAAGGTAAATAAAATATGACATATCAATACAGTAGAACATTATTTAGCCATAAAGTGGAATGGAGTACTGATACATGCTACATCATAAATGAACCTTGAGAACGTTGTGCTTCTGAAAGAAGCCAGACATAAAAGGCCACATATTATATGACTCTGTTTATATACAATGTCCACAATAGATATACTTTCTGGAGAGACAGAAGAAAGTACATTGGTGGTTGCCAGGGAATGGGGAAATGGGAGGAATGGGGAGCAATTGTTAATGTGTTTCTTTCTGGGGGTGATTAAAATGTTCTGAAATTAGATAGTGGTGATCATTGCATAACTGCAAATATACTCAAAAATCACTGAATTATATATTTTAAAAGGGTGATTTTTATGGTATGTAAATGTATAAAAAATACAAAAGAAAAATTTCCCTCATAGAAGACTCTAAACTTGGGTAGGGAAATCAGATATTAAGGCATCCTTCAACCTTGAAGATCAACATTTATGGTTGATAAAGAATAAAAGTAGGAGCAGCTTCCTCACGAACTGATTAAGTATCCTTTTCTAAAACATTACTTCATGTGAATCTGGTAAAACTTTTCCTGTATTAGAAACAGCTTACTGCCTGCTTAAAAAGAATATTCGTTATAGGGTAATAATTTCTACAATCATCAAATCTTAAAATTATCCCAACAATCAGGGGTTTGGCTTAAAGATTCATTTACACTAAAGTGCACGAATCTTAACTTAGAGCAGAAGGATGGCAAGAGAAGACAAGAGGGTGCTTAGTGCCTATGAGGGCAGGATGTGAAGAGTCAGACTATGAAGAGGAAAGATGCCAATAAAGTGAGCACCCAAGCCAAATAATGTATTTCTCAACTTATCAATTGTTAACTAGCTATGGATACTGGTAATGTAGCTAGAAATTACACGTCTTCTTTCAAAGCCGCCTTCTAGCAATTGCTGAGAAAATGTGATTGCTATTTTTGTGTATTTGGGACTGACACGATTTTCCTGTGCTCCAAAGAAAGGTAATTCCTTGATCAATTTTTTTTTCCTAATATGCTAATCCAACCCTGATTTCTCATAGGCTGTCTTGCAATCTATTATCTTGCCACACAAAATTTAACTCTGTGGTTTAAAAAAGGGGCTTCAAAAAGCCTAAAAAATGACCAAGTCATGATGTCCCTAGGTAGGAAACCAGAAGCTCTTGCAATAAGCTAAGTGGAGGAGGCGTAGGCTCAAACTCACAAAGAAGGAGTTTTAGGAAGAAATTGGTTTTAACCAATTACAGATAACTAGCAAGATGCTGCCAGCTCAAATCATCCTGGATGCTCTCATCTACCTTCTTTTTAATTAACATCTTACATTTCCAAACAAAGTAGGTAAAACTGCAAAGGACTCTGCCAAGATTCCTCCTAGTTTACATAAGCCATACTTGAGCTGAATTGCAGATTTATTAAGCAGTTCTGTGAACATTTTTAATGCAGTATTTATTCACTGAGCTATAGAAATAGACTTGATACTAGTTCACCATCAGTTTAGGCAAGATGCTTCCCTTCAGATGGTCTTAAGTTGGCTGTTAGGCATTTGCACATTATTCATTATCTTCAAAGCATTTTCATATCTACAACCCTCCCGTCCCTTGCAATTCTTCTCTCCCAATTTTCTGGGTTTGAGAGTGTAGTTATCCAGATCATTAAAGCCGTATCAGAATTGCCTAAGTCTCTGTGATATAGAAATTAAATGGAAAATAAGGATAAAGCAAATCACAGCACTGTGGATACTTTTAATATTTATTTACTTGGAAAACATTCAACCCAAACGGTCCAGCTCAAATATCACCCTTCTCAACAGCTCTCTTTGCTTCCCCTTCCTGAGCCAAACTGATTGTCCCAGCTATGTTTCCACGTCATTTTATATCCACTTTGTATTCCTCTGCAGCATGTGAATCTATTGAGGTTATTTATTAATATTAACATGTCTGGTATTCCACACAATTCTGTGGATTCTTTGTGGGCAAAGCCGTATCTTGATCACATTTAAATTTAAGAGTCTTTAAGAGTGCTCAGAATAATAATAAATACACGTAAAATTATAGTAAAATAGGAGGTCACAATCTCACAATGCAAAGCCTTCTTCAAAGTGCAACTATAATGCCCACAAGTACACCAAGTTTCCAGTTGGTTTTGCTTACATCGGTGAGTTCTTAGAGCTGTGTGGTTCAGAGATGCTAGGGACAACAGAGTTCTAATATTTGTCACTAGCAAAAGTCCTCCACTTTACTCCTGAGTCAATAAAGCAAGTATTTATTCAGTGCTGCTTAATACCAGCTTGGAGCTTAGAAGTTATAGAAGATACCGTCTTCATTCTGAAGACACAGAAAGAAATGGAAAGGGGTCTGATTTTTTTAGCATCTCAACAATGCTCTGTACTAAGAGCTTTATGTGACTTATTCCATTTAATCTCCTCAACAGCTCTTCAAGGTAAGTACTGTCAACCTCATTTTACAGGTGAGGAGAATGAAGCTCAGAGAGGTTAAGTAACTGTCTCAAAGTCACAGATCCAAACTCAGGTTGGCCTCTCTCCATGGCCCATGCACTATACATAACGCACGGTCTTTGCAGTCCTACTGATATGGATAGTTGCTGTTTGACCTTTGGCCTGGAAAATTCACTTCCCCTCTCCAAGGCTCAATTTCTGCATCAGTAAAATGGAAATACCACAATGGAATTGTAATCTTTTAAGGAACTCATGAAACCCTAAGGCCTATCATTCTAAATCCATTCAGGGAGATATGACTAATTATCATGAAAGGAGTATTATGACACATAAGGAAGAATGTATTTATATGCTTAAAGCCACCATATAAACCACAAAAGTGATGCAAGAATCTCAGAAACAGAACATGCATACAAGCTAATGTACTCAGAGAAGGCCCCTCAGAACAGACAGGGCTTAAATTGGGACTTAAAGGATGAATGCCATTTGGAAAGACAAGGGAGAGAGAAGGTTGAGCACAGGAAAGAAAATGACTTAAAATGGGCATGATAATGAAGAGACCACTGTATATAATGTTAATGACAACTACCAACCATTGAATGCTTGCTATATAGCAGGAAGTGTGCCCAGCCCTTTGTAAGCCTTGTTTCACTTAATCCTCCCAATAATTTTTATGAGGTTAAGTGTTAGATTATCTCCATTTTGCTAATGGGGAAAGTAAGGAGCAGAGAAATCACACAGTTATTAAGTTGTAGAGCTAAGGTCTGACTTCACCTTCTTGACTAGGAAGGACTGCAAATGCTGGGGAGAAGTTATGGGGCAGAACATGGAAATCCAGGTGGCTTCCATGGTCACTGGGAGTATCAGTCCATGGGAACTAATTTTCCACACAAAACATTACGAGATGCACTGCCTCACCCAGATTCCTACCCTCTGGTGGACCAACAAATACAACTCATTTGATTTGGCCTTTTCTGGGTATTCACCGTACCATGTCATTTTTGCCAATTTCATGTTTTGTTTGTTATATCTTGATGCCAACATAAAATCAAGGTGGTTTCCAATACCTACTTTTCTTCCCTTTTGAAAATTATCATTTCTTCCCCCTTTAGAAGTTAATATGTAATACCTTGTAACTTAATCACTTGTCTATTGTTCTGGATTGAAAGAACAATAATGAGAAGTTGTCTGGTCAATGAATAAGCAAATTTATTTCCTTAATTCTATCTGATAGATGACAGCCACATAAAGTACTTTCCAAAGCACATTTCCCAGGGATTCTTTAAAGGAAGACAGTTCTTCAAGGTCTTTGTAGTCAAAATTTCTTTCAATTTTATTATGCTTAACAGAGTTCCAAGTTTTGCTGTTGTTATAATTTTAGCCTCATTTTCTCATGTGCCTACCTCTATCTCTTTCTGCCAGGTTTTTCATCTTTTGCTCATTTTTTTTGCGCCCTTTAACTACTATACATCTTTCTATATGTTACGGTATCAGAGAATTTTGAGGCTAGAGGCTTTCATTCTACCGTATAGCCAGTCCTTGTGCTCCAAGCAATTCGAGAATTTACAGCTAGACCTCTAATATAGAAATGACATGATCTGAGAAGTCACGTCCTCACTGCATTCCACAAAATGAATCAAATGCTGCGACCATGTGACTTCAGGGGTCTGAAAGTGATCTGGCTTGAAATTAAGCCAACTTTGGTCATAGACTCTTTCAGGTTCAGAAATAACTTCTCAACTACCACAACTGGATGCATCCACACCTGCTTTTGTCCATCTGCAATGGAGAACAGTCAGTCAACTTGTCACCCAATTTCACAACATAAAGGCTGTACCAAGGTTTGTGCCCAGAGTGTGTGGTAGGAGAGAATAACTTAAAAACTCAAGGACCATCAGGTAAAGCTGCTACAGTTACACATTGCATCAACTTTCTTGGGATGCCAATTATTAAAGATCCAAATGAATACCCAACAAAACCATAAGTCTTTTCAGATGGGAAAATTCTGGATCCCATGGCTCTAGCCATGAAGATTACCATTTGGAAAGGAAGTGTGTTGAAAGTCAGCATTCAGTAATAATAATCAGTGCACTCACTCTGAAGAATATGCACTGGCAGGACAGAGGAAGGTGTCATGAGGAGGTGGGAAAGTACACTCACTGTACCCTCTGCTTGAGTGCCCAACTCCCCGTAGTGCTCTCTGGTGAAAATTCAGCCTTGAGGTCTCCCCAGCTGTGTGACATGAGTTCTGCTTAGGAGGTGGCAGCACAGGGAAAGCTTAAGCCAGTCAGCATCAACCCACCTGGCTCTCGAAGGGGCATCATACTGAAATACTTAGTAACCAAAGTGTCTTAATACAACAGATAGCCGCTGTCAAACCACATGGGAAATTATGCAGATGGCACTTTCTTTGAAAATGACTGGCAGGTGGAGAGGAATTGTGCAGCATTTTCCCATATGGTAACTGCTTTTCATTTCAGGTCTAGAAATAAAACCAAACTTAATCATTGTGGCAGGACTGAATAACAATATGTCTAAGTGTTCAGTCCTTATGTCAATCCCTTCCCAGAATAACATTTGTCAAGAAAAATAGAAAGATACACTTACAACTTAAGATGCCTACTCTAATGCAACTCTATAAATAGGTACTGAATACCCACTATGTGCAAGACACCCTGAAGACATAAAGACAGCTTAAATATAACCCTTCTCTTCATTGCCGTCTCTGGCATTGCAACCTGTCAAGGTGAGCACATGGCTACAAATACATGGGCTGACAATCTGGAAAAAGAAAATCAACACCAAAATCCCTCCTTACTCCCAAACTGATGACACCTGAAAGTGAGAATACACTCCAAGTGTTAAATGCTCGTTAACCTTGGGAAATCGTCCACATTTTTAGCCCTGTCTACTTGCTAGCCAATTTGTATCTGGTTAAGAAAAGCCATTCACTTGACAAATATTTCTAGCACCTATTACATTCTAGATACTATTCAAGGAACCAGAGCTATAACAACAGACAAAAGAAGCAAAATTGCTGCTCTCATGGAGTTTACATTTTGGTAAAATCATCACCTCTAGCATGGAAATTATAATAATAGATCTGTTTAGATTTCTTTTCCACACAAAGTTGTTAGAGACTGAGTATTTTCTTATATTTATTTTTCTTTTTAGATAGCCACAGAAGCTGTGAAGAGATTATATATTTTCTGCCAATTTTTTTAGGCATCTAAAAAATTTTTTTAGACCAACATCTGAATTGAAAATAAACTTTTCTTACTAATATGCATTCTGGTTACTATTTACGTTAATTATGCCCTTATTTTAAAAATTAATAGTGTACTTACACTAAAATTAAGTATAATTATACTATGGATTAAATATGTATATTTTACATTAATCATCTAAAAATTTTAAATATACTTAACATGATGACAACATCAAAATCCTTTTGTGAGTTTGCTGTTATTCCTAAAATCTTGGGTCTTGCCAGATTGTGGTTTCTGTTGCCAGCATAATCTTGGCTTTCTTTTTTTTTATGACAAATATAATCTCTTGAATAAATTGTTTTTGTCCTGAGAAATAGCAATCCCACATGTGTACCCTTATAAAGGGCCTGAATATTTTTTGCCTCATAATTTTGCTGCATTTCTGCAAGGCAGTTGGAATGGATCAGATACTTCCTAGCGACAGCTTTTGGATATAAAGAGCTGTGGAATTTAATATTCAAATGATAAAGTGCACAGTTTGGAAAAGGCAAGACATTGGTTAAAAACCTGCAGAAGTTTGCATTTATCGAAAAAACTAAAATGAGTGTAATGTTACCAATGTGTTCAACAATGGAGTTCCCGAGGCAGTAGGGTGTTGGTGACCACAAAACATCTGGATTTAGTCTGATTTTTACTACTAAATCACTGTATGAACTTGGATATGGTGTAAGTTCTCTAGGTTCTGCCATCTCCATGTTAAACTTAGGTCTGGCCTCTAAATAATGAGCCTTCCCTTCTCAGCAATTTGATGATGTTTAAATCTAGCAGACTGGATTTCTGTGAGTAATTCTGTTTGGTATTAAATAGAACTAGGTATGAAAATTCATTTCAGTGATAACATTTTGGTTGATATTGACACTAATCTTAGGAATTTAGAACTGGCTATTTACTTTTCACTATCAAAGGGCACCAAAGGGATGTCCTTCCATGTACAAAATAAATTTAACAGAAATTTTTAAATCATATTATCCTCTCCAGATCTGTTCCAAATGATCAGATTTGGAATCTTGGCTAAATCCAAAATTATAATATTGGGAAATTCACGGAACAATAATTTAATCTTCTAGATAAAATAAGGGTAAGAGATTGGGCCGGTGGGTTGTTTTCAAATTATTTCAAGATCATTTCTCCCTAATTTTGCAACTCACTTTTCATCCATGAAAATAATTAATTGCACAATATTTTCAGAACTTCATTCAGGCTGAAATCAGTCAATAAGTCAAAAACAAATGAATTTACTCTGCCTCTTTTTCACATTTCCTTAAATTTTATAAGAGCTGTTTTATTGGAAATCTTTTAAGTTCAGAGAAAACGTCAGATCCATCTTGTTAAATAAAGTGGGTTATATTTCATTATTAAAAATTTTTTTCCAGTAGAAATTGCCATTGAGACTAACAGTGACAAGACTCCTCATCAAACTGAGAAATCACTCAAGATTGTGAATTTTTGTGTTCCTAAAATTTTAAAAAGCTAAGAAAAGGTCTAAAGGCTAAAAGATACCAGGTAGATTTTTTGTTTGTTTGGTTGGTTTTTGGTTTTGTTTCTGTTTTTCCAGAAAGCTCTCAGCGTTATAAGGAGAGAATGCCGCAGCTGCAGTGTCCCTAATACCAGGGGGTCCAGTGGGTCAGAGGGTCAGGGCCTTACAGGTATGGGTGATGATAAAAAGTATGAATGACATTTTGTGCCGACAAGGTAGAAAGCACCCCAATAGGTAAGAGGCTCTATGAGAATAAGCACACTACATTTTCGCTTGGGCTGCTTGAGATTGGGGTTAGCTGGGGTCTGGGATGCTTCTGACCAGCAAACCTACTGAATATCTCCTAGGAACACAGGATTAACGTTTGCTTATTTTAATATTAATAGATGTTCTTTGTTTGTTAAATTCACTTCCAAATAAATCAAACCCTTATTCCCACTCATATGTAATATGTGAAAACACATATGATCTATATAGGATGTGATATGTGCGTGGTTAAAGCTTATATATTTTCTTTTGCAAATTTTCAGTTTTCCTTATGACTAGACAGAAATTCAATCTCAAATAAATTGCCTTTTCAGTCTACCTGCCTATACAAGTAAGTAAGACTCTGATTTCGTAGTCTAACATGGAATTCATGTGGCAAAAGAGTGCTAAGTTTACAGGAACGTTAATATAAAATTCAAGCCCACTGCTTTCTGAATTATACATTTTTCTTAACTCATTTTATTTTTAGTATTTTTCATATCATAGCTTATACTATGAAATGTTATAAAATAATAAAGCTGATTTATTTTAGGCTGGATTCCTATTTAGTCATGAAGAAAAGCCTAAAAGTTTGTGGAGGGAATAACTGATTTCAATTTTTCTTAATCCATAAAAACCACAAAGTTAAAGCGAGTTGTATTAAGGGCGTGAAATGAATTAGAGAACTGGTCTAGATAAGACAAAATCGAATGCAGATTTTCCTTGGTTACATTAGCCTTCTTATTACCTGTACTACTGAGATTTGATTACTTAGGTCAGGGGTTCTCAACCCTAGCTATGTATTAGAATTTTCTGCTGAGCTTTTCATAAAATACCAGGGACCCTCCCCAAACCAAATTGAATCAGAATCTCTAGGGGTGGGGCTTAGATATCAATACTTTTGAAAACGTCTCATATGATTCTAATATGCAGCTGGAGTTAAGAATCATTGAGTTAAGTCTTACAGAGAGTCTGACCCCAGAAACATGAATAATCATATGGCCTATGTTCTGAAAGATGCCATTGTAGATTTACTACCAGCAGGTAGCAGTAGAGGGAAATTTTAAAAAGCAGGCCAGACACCAGCCCTGGTTAAGTAGCCTGGCCAATGCACATTGGACACCAAAAGGAATTTTTAAGGATTAAAGAATTTTATAAAAATTATTCTCAAGGATGTGTTTTTTGGCTTCTTCTAAAATTTATACTTGGGTCTGATATTTGGAAAGCTCAACACATGCAACCAAGGCAAGGATTATGAAAGCCTAGCAAAGGGTGGGGAGGAAAAAAATCACAGAATAAAAGAATTTTTCTTTCTCAAGGACTTCTTTGCCTCCAAAGAATGTAAAATTATTAGGAGAAATATGTCTGTCTATTTATTTTATGGTGCACAATGTGATGTTTTGATATATGTATACACTGTGGAATGATTAAATCAAGCTGATTAATACTCCTCACATACTTATCATTTTTATGGTGAGAACATTTAAAATCTCTCTTAGAAATTTTCAAGTATATTATTTGTTACTATTAATTATAGTAACCATGCTGTACAGCAGATTTCCAGAACTTATTCCTCCTAACTGAAACTTTGTACCTTAACCAACATCTGTATCTATCTATATTTATGTCTGTATTTATCTATGTTTCAAATTATTAGGACTTTGGAAAGACTCATGGAATTTAAAGTTAAAAGTGGAGGAATCTTCATGCTATGAAAATGTGATCTTGAGCAACTTAATCTCTATAAGTCTTAGTTTCTTAATTTGTAAAATGGAGTTTACATGGAAAAATAATGAAAACACAAACTACTTTAAAAATGTTCAAGTGTACAAGTGTTATTTTCTTTAATTAAAGTTGGCTTTCAGGTGTATTGGAATTTCAAGGTCAATCTCCTAGCAATAATTTTTATGTGCAGAGCCTTAAACCAAAGGCTATTTTATGATGAGGACCCTGTTGCATTATCAAGTATGGCTAAGACTACTCACCAAAACTATAGCCATTGTTCTAAATACTGGTACATGCCTTGACTTTGTCTTGGTGTTTTAAGAACTAGCTAATAAGGAGTTAATGGTTCAATTAAAGTTACTTAAATGTGACTAAAATAGGACATTATCTTTTCAGCCACTGGAAAGAGAGCTGCTGCATTTTAGAATGCTAGCTTTTGGAGAGCAGCCGATTTTTAAAATGTTTATATCCCCATGTCCTCTTGCCCCGAAAGGCTTAATAAAGATTCCAGTTGGAATTCAATTTACAATATGGTGACTGGACATTTCATTTTTACTGAGATACAGTACAATCCCCTTAGAGGATTGTATTTCATCTATGTAAATATCTACAGTTTGCAGATATCTCTGTCCCTACCCTAACAAATTGCAAAAGACTGTTGATGATATTTGGCCTCCCAAGAGCTCACAGATTTGTTTACAAACTACTTTCAGTATTATTTTCAAGCTCTGCAATCAAAATTGTGAGCCTCAGCAGTCAGTTGCCCGGGCATTTCATAACACACAGCCTTATGTTGATAACACTTGACTCGTCTGCATGCCTTAACTCCCCAACTGCACTGTCATTATTGAAGAGCAGACACCAGGACTTCTGTCCCATTCATAGCAGACACTCAAAGAGTCTCTATACTACATGGAGTGTTGGAAGGAGTGTGACAGGCCATCTGATCTAACTTTCTTATCTAGAGAGTGAGATTTAAAGGCACAAGGAAGTTGAAAGACTTGCCCAAGGTTACTCAATTAGTAGCAAAATGAGAACTTTAACCTAGGACTCCTACCTCCCAGATCTGTTGGATGAATCAGTAAGGAACATTAAGAAGCTCAAAGATCTGATGGTTTGAAAGGCTGCCATTGAAAAGGAGGAAAACATGTAGAGTCATTCTTCTCCTCCCTGTTCCTGGCAGGTCCCCTACGATGGAAGGACACTAGATTACAAGTCTGAATAGAACACATGAAAGCAGAAGTGTGGCATTTGGGGAGCTATAAGGATATGAAAAAAAAGTGGGAAGATTCTTCTTTGAATAGAAAAACTGCAAATGTTAGTGACTTCCCAGTCATTTGTGCTAGAATTAGTCTTCTACCCCAACCTGCCTCCAGGAACCTTCCTAGCTGGTCTAGACCTGGTTCTGGAATGAGAATAACAAACTGGTTTACCAAAGCTCTGAGTAAGGGCTTTCAGGACATCTGCACATATTGGTCTGGATTTGACTAAGTGAGACGATTGGGACAGGGATTTGTAAAAAGCAAAGCACTAGACAAGCAAGAGGGAGATCACTGCCCATCATTTATTTTAATCCAAGAAATGCTTGGTTTTCATTTGAACTGTTGGAATTTGGAGCCAGAACAAAACAGAACCAAGAACGTTAAAGAATTAAATCTTGGCTTTTAAAATGCAGAATGGCCACACTGTTCCCTTCATCATAAGAAGGACCCAACTTGTTATAAGTGAAGTTCTCTTGCTGTTTCCTCATTCCAAGGTACATAGGAAGCACATCTCTCATATTGGATTCAAATCCACACATGGTTAATATTTTAAGAGCTGACAAAACAGAAGGACAGCTTTGCAAGTGATCCTTGTGTAATATAGTGATTTGGGGAATTCTGGAACTTGGAAGTTTATGAAGTTAAATATCAATTTTAGCTCTGTTGCTTGATTCATGACAAGAAATCTTCTGAGGTAGTAAAGACAGCAAAAAAATTAGGACTGTAACTCATGTCTCCCTAGCATAAGACCCAGCACCTCTGGGTTGGTACAATGCCCAGCATGAGGACAGTTAGAACAGCTAATTGGTGTGTTCTTGGGGATCTAACTCGAAGATGCCCTTATCCCCAACAATTGTCACAGGATCCAAAAGCTTATTGTGCAAAAAGCCAAATCTCAGATACAGATGGAAAGACCATCTAAAGTTAATATGCAAATTAGTTCTGGTCCATGGATTTAATACCTAAAACTAAATAAATCCAGACCAGAAGAAAGGAGAACTCAATCAAAGATTAGGGATAGATGGTTGATTCTTCTCTGAATAGAAAAATTGCAAATAGCAATGACATCCCAGGCATTTGTGCTAGAATTAGTCTTATGTTTTTATAAGCAATCCAGAATTGAAATCTCCAAGTTTGTACACCATGCTAAGTTTTCTAGAAGCAAAATGCCAACCTAATAAAAAAAACAAAAAAGACAGAAGAACTCTCTGAGTTCTGAGAATGGCCAGAATACAAAGTTTCAAGGCAGACAAGTGAACAAGGAAACCAGGCTTAAATAATTACAAAATTTGGCTATCCCTGTAAATTGTCCCTGTGGAGTTTTCTGAAAGCACAAGCTCAAAGTACTGCAACTAAAAACAAACGTCAACAAAATGTAAAGTGTCCTCAGGAAGGGATGTGCAAACTAAACTCTGTACAAACTGTAGTGTACTCAGAATCTTTGAGGCAATTTCAATTGCCACATTCTAAGACCCATTGGAGAGGAATCAGAACTGTACCCAAAGGGCCGCTGGGGCTCCCATATCAGGATTCCTCAGGATGAAAGTTTGGAGGGGCCTTTGAGATGACATTCTGTACAAGAGCATTGCTGGGACAATCAAACCTTCCAGGGTGCTGACTACATCTGCTCTGGGCTAAGCATCTAGCATGCATGAATCTTCTCACTTATTATTCAGTCACCCCATGAAGTAAGGAAATTACTAACCCATTTTATAAAAGGAACTGAGGCTTAGAGAAGTTAACTAATATGCTATGAAGGGGCAAGAATTCCAACTAAGAGTGTTTGATTCCTGAGCCTCTGACTATGCTAAACTACTTTTCTATGAGGTTTTCGTAAAACTTTGTTTCCTTTCTTCTAGAGAGTCCAGAGTGCAGCCATTAGTAATCAGTGGCTCCTTTTGATTTGTCTGTGACTGATGCCCCTTCCTGCCCCACTTCTCTTTTAGGGGTATGGGTAGTGTTCTCCCCTTTTCTTGCTATGTCCCCCAGAAAGAGAGGCCACTGAGCCACCCAGCTTGAGTAGAGACTGAGAGCAGAGCAGTAGTGACACTTTGAAAGTGTAATTTGAGAGGACTAAATTTAAGATAAATTTCTGAATGCTTATAAAATTAAGGAATTCCTCATCCCACCAGGAAGTACAGGTTGAAAATATAAATGAGTGTAAGAAATCTCTAAATAAGCTCTTGGATGGTACACCCAAATGGCTGGGAATGTCAGAAGGACATCTCTAATCCTTTGGAAATGGTATAGCACTGAAATCTCATGCCTTGGAGTTACTGTAAAAGACCATTTTTACTCTGGACAAATTAGAGTCTAGTCTAGTTGGAACATTTTTACTTAACTTTCTTTAGGGTTTCTGAGTGTCAATAATTTGGGGAAGAGTATCTCAAAAAACAATATGTAGTTAACTGCTCTGAAATTCAGTAGCTATTTGATGACAACATTTTCTGTTGTTTCTGTTCATTGAGATCATACTTTCCTCATCAGGTGTCCTTTTGATAATGTTTTACAGACATTGTTGGTTTATATTTATTATCTGTATATCTCCTTCCCGGACTGGAGTAAGCGTGATCAATGTTAGCAATATGCAATCACCACGCATCTATTATGACTTGGGGTCCTGTGCTAGTTGCTGGCTACATTTTTAGTTATCCCCAAAATGTGGTAATGCAATTACCACTTACTTAACAATTGCATTAAGCATTTATTTATTTCAAAATAATACGAGATCTACACAATTGATTAGTGGTAACAAATATTTGACCAAGCAAAAAAACCAAGATAACAAAATATGAATTATTATATTTTCCTCCAATTCAATTTATATTTGTTGCAAATTTTGAGAAACAAGTCTATATCTTGAATATGTGGATCAGGTCACTTCCTGAACTCTGACAGCATTCCATCACCCTTAGCATAAAACCCAATTTCCTTGTCATAGTCAGCCAGGCCCTGCATGATAGCACCGCTGCCAGCATCGTCACTGTGCCCTGAGCTTCGCCACCCCTCCCACACTGGTTTCCACTTAGAACCTCAAATGCTCTGAGCTCTTTCCCACTGCAAGCCGTCTGCACATGCTGCTCCCGATTCCTAACCAGCTTTTCCTTTATCTACCTTTGCCTTTTCTTACCTGAGAGAGATGGATCTTTCTCACCTGCCACCTCTTTAGAAAAACCAAAATGCAAAGCAAAAATAAATGCGTGAGGACAATAGGTAAACAGTATTTGCCAAAACCTACCAGGATTGAGTAATAATGGAAAATTTCCTACCAACATAAACCTTTACCAATAACAAACAGAGAATTGTTTTCCATCCAATTCATTTCTTCATGGAATGTTCATCTAATCCACTCCAAGCAGATTATTAACCACTAAAAAACTTTAATTCTGGACACCAAAAATAAACTATTATTGTTTTCTTCTTTGAGTTTTCAATTCTTCACCTCAATTGTTTATTTAAAACAATTTATTTTTAATAGTTTTAGTCTGCTTTAAGTTTAAATAAACATAAGAATTTATTCATTCTACTCCTATCCATGAAAAATGAATTTTAACAGACGGGTCATTAAGGAATATAAAATGGAAAGCACAGGGCCTTTGTGGTTGTTGTTTGTCTTTTGTCTTGGGTTATTCTCAGATGCCAGGTTTTCAGGTGCACTCTATGTTTTATCTTTCACTACACTGTTAACTGGGTGGTCTTCTCCTCATGAGCCTTACTTCTCTTCCCTGTGTGGGTCATTTATGACCCACATATATGGGTCATAAATGGGTCATATATGGGTCATATATTCTAGAAGCTCCTGCACATTAAGCCTATAGTAGGGAAAACCCAGCAGCATGGGTTTTCCATTACAGGGACAAGCCAGCCACTTGGCTGGGCACTAGATCCCAATGTCTTTCTGCCTCATTACTATTAAAAGTCGGCTGCATTTCCTGGCCCCACAATATTCAAACTGTGCTTAATGAGCCTTGTGCCCTCCAAGCCTGTAAGAGTGAGGAGAGAAGGCAGCTTGTGCCCAAAAGTCACTATGGTATGATGTGCTAAGAGATCCTTAACAAAGATACTTCCTTATTCAAACTTTGTTTCAAGTGTGTCATCTTTTTACTTATACATACTTATGTTCTTAAGCTACCAGCAGATGAGGTTCATGATTTTTATTCTTCATTGACGCACTATGCTGGTATCTTTTATGATGTCTGACTGTGGCATAGCAATGCAGAAACTTTTCTCTTTCAATATTTGTACATACATATTTCTTTAATATTTCAGGATGCTTGGAGCTAAGCAACACTCACATTTCTTGCCTGATGATTCAAGTGCTAAAAAAAAACCTGCTAAATTTTATCTTTTACCGAGAGAAAAAAAGAGCTCTGAGTCCTATGGATTAAAGCAATGATTCCCGAATTTTTGTTGGCATCAAGAATTATCTGGGGGCTTTCTCACTTAAAAACAAAAGCACTTTTAAAAACAAAAGCAAAACACCCTGCAGATTACAAACTCCCAGACCCCATCCCTAGAGATACTGATTAAGGCCCAGGAATTTGTCTTCTTTAATTTTTCTTAAAGTAGGGCCCTCAATAATTCTGAGAAAGGCCCACAGATCATGCTCTGAGAAACCTAGAATGAAGAGCTGCTTTAGCTATTCTCACCCACTTGCCAAGATGTCATCTGGGATAATTTCTGTCTAAACTCAGAAAGAAACCCATGAAAAGTTTAAAAGTCCTTCTGTGAGTAAACTGAATGTTCTCCAATGGGTAGTCTGGATGCCTTGGGAAGAGACAAAGGCAAATGCTTTGTTTCCCAAAAATGGTCTTATTCCATCTCTGACTGACTTCTCCTCCTCTTCCTCTTTCTCTTCTCTAGCTCTTCCTCCTCCTCCTCCTACTCCTCATCTTTTGGTTCATTTACACAAATATTCTTTTCTTCTGTCATTATCCAGCCTCCTTTTCCAGACGCTGATGTGAAGTCTGCCAAGCATTTATTTTTAAGAAGATGGATTAGGTATGTATTAACTGCTGGCAGAATTTAGAGGTGGGATTAAGAACTTCAGGAAAGCCAAGAAACCATTATCTATAGAGCCCTGGCATTGGTTGGGATAAAATCACCTTTCTTATTTTTAAGATGAATCTGCTGGCATGATGTCAAATAGTGCAGAAATTCAGCCGCACACCATTGCTCAAACCCTAGAGAGGGAGCATTCCTCCCCCTGACACTCCACCCCATGACAGGAACAGGCAAACAGAATGCAGTGCACAGAGGCCCACCAAGTTCAAAGCCATCATACACAGGAGCTAAGGAAAAGGCTGCCACAGGACTCTTGGGCAGCCACAGGAAGAAACCTCTGGGAGCTGGTTATCAAGATTAGTACCCAGAGTAACTCACAGCCTAGGAGAGGAGCAGAGCTTTTGAAGGGGCAGTTGGGGGATGTGAGGGTAGCTAGACTGATTTAAGAGGCTGCGAACACAGACAAAGCTATTTACAAGCAAGGTCTTTCATTCTTTTATCAGTGAAGCAAACCAGCTGCCCTGCTAGTCTTGACACCACAATCTGAGCCATGAGATGGCAGGTGGTTAACAACATCCTCTCTCACCAAGCCAGGAAATGATGAAAAAATGTCTCCGTGGACCCCTTGAGGGATAAATAGGGTGGAATGCTCATTGTCTTTTGAACATTTAGCTCTTGGAATGGGAAGAAAGGACTTGCAAAAATGGGTGAATGGTGAATAGCAGGGTTTGCGTCCTGGCAGTGTTTGTACCCACCTCCTTGCAGTTGAAGTTGCTGTCCTGGGAGAATTATCCTGGGAGCGAAAGGAGCACTTTAAAAAACTACTTTTTTTTCCAAAAGCAGAATAGGTTTGTCCCCTGTGCTGCCACTAGGAGTTGGACCTCTGCATTGCCTTGCCAAAGACGGAGCTAACCCATTTTCCCTCTGTTCTATGCCTAGAGACGGAACCCTGAAGGGATTCCGTGGAAGGGAATGACACACAAAGGGTCTCGCCTATGAGCAGGAGGCAAGCAGTTCTTACTCAGAATCACTCAACTCCTACATGTTTCAACTTCCTATCCTCCCCAGAGCCACCTCAAACCTTCAAGAATATCCTTTTCACTGATGCCTCTTGGACCATCAATTTATTCTACGTGCAGGGGAAGAGCAGATACTGCGGTGCATTAGCATCAAACAAGAACCACCAGAGATGTTCCGTAGATCTGCCCAAGTCTGTTCACGCATTGCACCACTAAATTGAATCTGGAAACTGCAGTTCTGAACTATAAGCCATCGCTTGGCAATTGATGTAAGATATAGGCTTTACCAATTATTGGTAACAACACATTGTTTATCAAAATGAATAATCTGCATTTGTGGATTTGTTCTGCTCCTGTGGACACAATATCCTGGGAATGCTGAAGAACTAACGTGCTATGCTCACTCACTCTTTCACTCACTTATCCATGGGCTGCTCTGTCGCTATTGGCTCACTGCCTCATTTAACAGTGAATGCAACCATTTTGCAGTTAATACCCCTATGAGGGACTAATTCTTCCATTGTTCTACCTGCAAGGCCCCAAACCTAAGCTGGAAGAAGTTCTTCTGTTTATATACAAAAAAAAATTTAGATAAATAAATATTATATAATAAAACATACAAAATAAATTGGTTCAAAACATTTTCTCACCTGAGATATTTTAATATTATAGAACACATCCATTGTGATAATTACCTTGAACAACATGATTATGTCCAAGCCCTGGAAAAGCATGAAACACTCTAAAAAAATAACAACCGAGCTGACAGACTCAGAATTAGAGAGGCAGGATCAATCAGTCCTCTCATTCTAGTGGAGGAAACTGAGATCCAGGAAAGTGAACTAAGTTGCTCAAGGTCACAAAATCAGTGGCAGAACTAGGCCTAAATTATAGTTTCTGGACACTAAGTCAAGAGCTTTCATTACCACATTGGCTGACTATACAATATCTCTTTTCAAAGAGTCTTAATTACAAGTTGTGTGATGATAACACTGGTGGCCTTTTTGCAGAACTAACCCCTGAACCCTCTCTGACCATCATGAAATGGTGCTTACATGCAAAATGGTTTGAATGTTTGTGTCCCCTCCAAAATTCATGTTGAACCTTAATCTCCAACGCAATAGTATTAAGAGGTCAGGCCTTTAGGAGGTGATTAGGTCGGGAGGGCTCCTCTGCAGTAAACGGGATCAAGGTTCTCATGAAAGAGGCTTCACACAGGATTCAGCCCTTTTTGCTCTTTTGTCCCTTCTGCCATGTGAAGATGCAGGACTTAAAGGACCCTCACCAGACACTGAACCTGCTGGTGCCTCGATCTTGGACTCCCCAGCCTTCTATTATTTATAAATTACCCAGTCTCAGGCAATTTATGTGCCACTTCATTAGAGTAGCACAAATAGACTAAGACATGCCTGTAGCTCATTTGGCTAATTTCACCTTGTTTAATTGGAGCTGGCAAAATTCTCCTCCTCCTTTGGTTGGTGGCCTTTCTAACCAAAAGAGTTTTTGCCATCTAAACGGCCCTTCTTGGGAGTGGGGGTGCTTTACTCACTCATGCTCATCTTTAAAAGGTCCTTGGGACCCACCATCCATCACTTTGTCTGCCCCTGTCTGGGCACTATGGCAGAGACCACCTTCCCTGTGGAATGCTAGCATGGCTTTGTCTCCGGGGCTTTCCAAGCGTGTGGTCTTTCCTCATTCTCCCCCAGAAACCTCCTGTCAGTATCGTGGCTGCCTGAGCTTTCTCATTCATTCACAGACAAATTGATAGCTACTGGATGCCAGGCTCTGAGCTAAGACCCCATACTGACATCCACAGTACATACATGATGCCTGCTACCCAGATGGTGCTCAATAAAAGGTTTTTGAATAAATGTTTTGATGACAAAACAGGTGGTATACAATTAAAAACATTTTGTTTGAACATAGTACGCTCTACACAAAACAATCTTGCTCTTAATATGCCTATGTAATTTGCCAAATCGCCTATCACTTCCAGGAGTTATCAACAAAAGGAAAAATCATGAAATACAAGATGGGGAAGATGACGGAGAGAAACTTCTTGTTGTTCAAGTAGAAGCAAGAAACAGGGCTGGTTAATCATAAAGGAAAATTAATAATATTCTAGAGTTGTGATAAAAGAGAGAAATAATGTCTTGAAAGAAGATAGTGGAAGGAAATAAAAGCTGTATTCAAGAAATAACTATGTGGTATGAATATCCTGGTAAAGAAAATTTGGAAAAATACACAATCCAAACATCAATGAATAATCAAGAATATGATGGCAGCATAGTTTGTAATGTTATAAAACCTACTGTGCTTTTCTGGATTTTGTGTGGGAGAGCGTGTGTGTGTGTCTGTGTGTGTGTGTATCTTTATTCCAGGAAGGATGAAAAAGGTACACGTGAACTGTGGATGTAATCACGGAGCAGGAAGGCCAAGTATTTGGAGGACTGGTTTTGTGGAGCCACATTCTGAACCAGCACAAACAAGCCTCTGTCAGCTTACTGATAGTGAACCGATTACAAATGTGGAAAAACCTCCCTGCTGCCAAACTCGTCATCAGAACTGTGATAAGAAGGTGACAATCTAGTGGTAGGTACAAGTTCAGAGACTCACTAAAATTAAAAGAGGAAAAAAATAAAAAGGAGAAAAAAAGTGGCAGATCACTGTCTCCTTAACACAAAGGGTTCCCAGTCTCCAATTTCCTTGTGTATTCCAAAACTCCCCAAGCAATAGTCACTGACAACTTATTTGTTCTAAATACAATGGGTGTTTTTCAGAGCTGGTCTTACTGCTATAATGGCAGCATTTCTCACTGCTGACCCTGACTTCTTTTGTGACAGCAGATTTTCCCTCCTTTCTCTCTGGCTCCTTCTTATTCTCCTCTCCAGACCCCCTGCCCTTTAATTTGAGAGTTGCTTGGAGGTTCTGTCCTATCTTCCCTTACCCCATATACTCTTCTAATGAAATATTCTTCACTGTCTGACTAAAGGTACCATCTGTATTTTGATGAGCCTCAAACTTCTCCCTAGCCAAGATCTTCTAGACCTGAACAACCAACGGTTTACCAGCTGCCTTCATGTGAATGAGCACCAGGCATCTCTAACCCAGCACGTTCAATGTCTCCCTCCACCAGCGCGGGCCCTCCCTTCACTGATCAGTGAATACCTGTCATTCACCTAGGCAACCCAGCCAGACTTCTGAGCCTCATCCTTCATCCTTTTCTCTTCTTTAGGTCACAACTATTTATGCACCATAAACTGCGCTAGGTAGGCCCAGGACAGACTAGTAAACCAGGTCAAAATGATCATTGCCCTCATGGAGCTTATACCCTTGGACTCTTCTTTACTCTTGCCAATCCTGCCAACTCTCTGTGCTGTTGTTCTTGAGACAGTTCCCTTCTCTCCAACCCCACTGCTGCTTTCCTACTTTAGGTATCCATCATCTCTTGCCTTGATTACATTAATCCTTAATAGCTTCCTAATTATTTCTCTGATTCTAGGCTTGCCTTTCCAAATCATTTCCATAAATCTGCCTATAAAAAATCTTACCACACCATCACCACTTAACATACCTCATGGCTTCTCTCTGCTCTTAAGGAAAAAACTTATTAAATGGCTAAAAGGAAGGGTTGGACTAAAGCCTGTAGGAGCCCTGGGAAGGAAGACATGTTGTCCTTTCAAACCTGAAGTCTTTAAATATTCATTCGACATTGTTAATCAGGAAACACTGGTTCTATTAATAAATATCCATTTATATCTAAAGTTAGAAATTTGCTATATGCATTAACTATAACATAGCATCTGTTTAAAGCACACATGATTCATACACATATAAAAATGGGATCTTGCTCCACATATTGATATGTTATGTAACCTCCTCTTTTAATTTTTTTTATATTGTAGATGTCTTTCCATGTCATTAAATATTCTTCTACCATGTCACTTAAATGTTGACACAGTATTTAATTGACTTGTGTTATTTTTAAATTGGATCTTTTCCAAAGTGATATATGTGCAAGTTAAAAAATCAAATAGTATCAAAGGGTTTAAAGAAAAAAAAAACACAATAGCACTCTGTGGCATCTGTCCCCACTTAAATGCTGGTCTCCAGAAGCACCTGAGAATATTTTAGCTGTTGCTTCTCCTAATTTGTCTCTGTATTTGCAAACAATATCTGTATGCCGCTTCTTATTGATTTATCTATTTTATCTGCTGACTTCCCATCATTCACATCCCAGTATAATGTAGTCAATCATTCAACAAATACATGTTGCTCACCTACTACGCACCAGGCACTGTTCCAGGCATCAGGAATCCAGCAATGAGCAAGACAGACAAGGCTGTTGCATTCAAGAAACTTAAATTCTAGAAGAAAGACAATTGAAAAGCAAATAACTAAATAAAAACAATTTAATATATTGCTATGTGCTATCAAGAAAATAAAACAGGGTGATAGAAATTTAAAAGACTGACTTTCAGTAGGGTGGTCAAGGAATGTTCATCTGAGGTGACATCAGAGTTGGGCCCTGAATGTTGAGAAGAGTCTGCAATGTGAAGATCTAGCAGAAGTGCTGTGTAACAAGGACCCTGCAACAATGGCTTAAATAAGTTTTTTTGCCCCCTCATATAGTAGCCTGAGGGTAGGTCATCCAGGGACCTGGGCTCCTTCTATCCTCTTGCTCCTCCAGTCCCTCCTCTGTAAGGTCTCAGATGGCTCCACCACATCTATGTTCCAAACAGAAAGGTGGAGAAAGGAGGAGAGCACACTCACACTCTTCTCTATGAGGGCACAACGCAGCAATTTCCCACCTCTTCTGCTCCCATCTTTTCGGCCAGTCCTTAGTCACAGACGCACACCTAGCTGCAAGAGAAACCTGAAGTGCAGTTTCTATTCTTGGCAGCCATGCACGATAAGGAATTTCATTTTTATTCTAATTGCAATTGGAAGCCATGGGAGAGTTTTTGGCAGTGAACTGATTTGACCACTTTCTCTCACATCTACCCATCTCCATTTCTTAATAGCATTATATCACTAATTTTGATTATAATGACTATTTATATCATCATTAGTATGTAAACGTTGTTCATTACAGAACCAAGTACTATAGATTACATTTTCTTATCTGTATAGCTTTTAGTTTGCCTCAAGTTAGTAATATCCTTTATTTTTCATGTACATAATCATATACACATATGCACAAAAATTCATCCCAGATTCGCCATCATATCATTGATCGAATCATCTATTCCATCCAGTTTACTTTTGTTCTGCCTTCCAAAATCTAGCTGAAATCTCTCACCCATTGATATCTCCACTACTATCTTCCTTTCCTTGTGAACATATTCCTTTTTAATATTTTTATGGCCATGAATCTTGAGATGGAGAGGGAAAAATAAGCATGATCTGTCCACCAATTTAATTGAAATTCCATTAACATTTTAGCTTAAGAATTCTCTTTTATAGTAACTTTTGACCTCGTAACATACCTTCTAAATGACATTCTCCTTTTGACGTTTTTGTGAGGCTACAGAAAAGATTCAAATGGCTTTCAATATGTCTTTGTCAAATTATTGCTCCTTTCAATAATGACTGAATGCCAGGAGGGGAGGAGAGGTGGCCTGGCTTTAATAGGGCTGTACTCCTCCTCATCTTTCAGCTCCTGGCTCCGACATCACCACTGCCCACACTGTTCTACTTCTCCTGCAGTGTATTACGATCACTTGTGCCCTTGCTTGTATTATTCCACTGGCCCTTTAAAAACCAGCATCTCTGTCTTTTGGGTTGTTTTTGAACTGCTCACCTTATTGTCTGGATTACTTCAGTCGACACTTCAATATTTCTGCCATGTATGGATTCTTTCCACCTCTTCCTTGAGAGGAAGGTTTTATTCACAACCATCTTTGATTTTTTCTAGATATAATTGCCACTCTTAGTTTTTATCTCCCCTATGAGCATTTCAATTGTACTCAAGCTTAAAATCCCACTTCTAATGCTACTTTGTTCCTGAAGATTTCTCTAAGGAATCCAAGTCCCTATCTTCTGTCCCCTGCAGTGTCTTACACATAAATAACATTCAGTAAATGTTTCCTGAATGAATAAACCAAGTCATGAGGATTGTATACACTTTTTTTACTATATATTTCAGAAAACATTTTCAAGCTTCTATCATTCAATGTGAAACAGCTGAGAAGGCCAGCATGCTAACACCAAGCACCATGCCCAGCCCAGAAGCAGATATGTAGCAAAAGGATATTTAATGTTTTCCTCCACTGCTTATTTGGCACAGCAAGGATAATGTAAACAAACCCATCTGTTTCCTCTTGCCCAGGGATTTCCAATGGTGACCAAAAAAACTTTGTGCTGAACTTCTAATGACTCCTGACTTATCTCACCTGTTCTTTGTCAGAAACTTGTTAAAAATTTTAATACATATGAATACGTTACTAGGACACAAACTGGAATAAGAATAGAGTTCTTATATAAAAGTCAACAGCTTGGAAACAAGAAGTTAAGTTTCTTGGCTGATTATCTATTCTCATGACATGTGAGTAGCTGGCTTGTTTAAAACACTATGCTTTTACTATGTATGTTTTTTTAAAAAAAAAAAAAACAAATTGATCTTAATAAGGAATTACATATTATAGGATTTAGGGCCAAAAGGGACCCAAATAAGTTATCTATTTCATTATCCAACTTTCAGAGAAGATCTTTAAGAGCATGTTGCAATTTTAAAGTTTAAAAATTGGATAAAGATTTACATTTTATATATTCACATCAACACTGTGGACCATTTTTATAAATGACATTGCTTATTTAAGGTCAGCTGATGTCTCTACCCTGACATTTAAAACCCCTCCTATCTCAGGTCTTCCATTCTAACTTATAATTACAAAGTTCATTTTGCTTCAAAATTGCACTGCATACAACCACTTCAGGACACCTGGAGTGCTGCTATGCATCTTAACTTTATCCTGTTAATTAATTCAAGTAAGTCTCATTGGACCCAAATTGTAGGCTTGTCATTATTAAACATCATCATATTCTAGCAATTCCAGGCCAAAGTCTATAAAACCGACTATTTTGCTTAGGTTTAAATAATACATTTTAAAATATCCATTTAATTGAGCTTTCTGTACATTGTTCTCTTTTAAAACAGAGTTAATGAAAAGATGCTCCACATCATTAGTCATTAAGGAAGCGCAAATCAAAACTACAATGAGATACCACTTCACACTCACCAAGATGACTATAATAAAAAATTATAACAAATGTTGGTGAGAACGTAGAGAAACTGGAACC
This sequence comes from Lepilemur ruficaudatus, assembly GCA_963574885.1. Lineage (NCBI taxonomy): Eukaryota > Metazoa > Chordata > Mammalia > Primates > Lepilemuridae > Lepilemur > Lepilemur ruficaudatus. The sequence goes on from CAUYRT010000310.1 coordinate 42,394, forward strand.
CTTGTGCCTTGCTGGTGGGAATGTAAAGTGGTGCAGTATTTTGGAAAATAATTTAGCAGGTCCTCAAAAAGTTTGAACACAGTTACCATATGACCCAGCAATCCTACTCCTAGGTATATATCCAAGAAAAATGAAAATACATATCCACACAAAAAATTGTATACCAATGTTTGTTTGTTTATAGCCAAAAAGTGGAAACAACCCAAATATGCACCCCAACAGATGAATAAAAAAAATGTGGTATTTTTAAACGATGGAATGTTATTTGGCCATGAAAAGGAAGGAAGTACTGATACATGCCACAACATGGATGAACCTTGAAAATACTATGCTAAGTGAAAAAAGCCAATCATAAAAAACCACGTATTACATGATTCTGTTTATAAGAAATGTCCAGAATAGTTGAATCTATAGAGACAGAAAGATTAGTTGTTGCCTAAGGTCAGGGAAAGTGGGTAGAAGAGAACTGGGGAATGACTAGCTAATAGGTATAGGGTTCCTTTTTGGATGATAAAAGTGTTCTAAAACTGATCATGGTGATGTAAATATACTAAGAACCATTGAATTGTACATTTTAAATGGATGAATTATATGGTATGTTAACTATATCTCAATAAAGCTGTTTTTAAAAACTTTAAAGAACAGAGTTCAGCATTCTCCACGGATAAAAAACAACAACAAAAAAATTGGCTGATATAGCAAAGCAAGGATATTTGGCCTTTATTCCTCTTCCAGATACTGCTGCTTTAGCTCACTTAACAATTTTATCTGCTTACCTCATGTGATATGTAATCAGAGCTCAAAGCCTCAACAGGAAGTCCATAACAGTTCTTTCAAACAAACTTAAAAAACAGTTTAATAACATTATCTAATAGTGTATTAAAGCTCTGCTTTGATGCTATTTTATGATCTTAAGCTCTTGCTTTCCATTTTGAAATAACAGAAGCGCTTATACAGATAATGCAATTTGACTTTACTAAACTTTCTTCCTTGAAAAAAAATGTCTATCATATTTGGGACAAAGCAAATAATGTTCTTAGGTGTTTTACATCCCTAATCTACTATAGTTCTATCAGGACTTAAACCCATAAAATTAAGTCCAAAACATAAGAATGGCACTTACATAAAACCAAGTTTTGGTTTAAATTGAAAGAGCTATTTAAAGACCAGTCCAATTGATCACCCATGAATTGTTTACATATTGTTTCTAAATTAGTTTCATGTGTATTCTATTTCACTAACGAGATCATATAACTTCAATCTACCCCAATCTCACCTTTCTCAAGATATGAAACCAGATAAATTAATTACCTAAGTATTTTACATATATTACCTTTTACCCAGCCTTCTAACGAAAGCTTAAGTTCCTCAAAGACAAGGACCTCGTCCTAAACTTCAACAACTCACAGAGACCCCACAACGGTAATGTGTTTCTCAAAGTCCAAGACTTGGGCCAGTTGTCCAGTCAGGCTACAAAACATACACTTATATGTGTTATTAATGTATGTCAATATGTATCTATATCACATGTATCTTTGTCTACTCATCTACCTTCTATTTATTATTTATACTTCTTTGCCCCCAAATCTTCAAGAACTCCCGATTTTCTTTAGAATACCCTTCAAACTCCTTAGTATAGATTTTGGATCTCTTTGCCAACTTCCCCATCTGTTCTTTCTAGGCTGAGCCTCACATGCCAACCCACCAGTTACTCAAAGCTCCGCTTCCACGCATATGCGCTGTCATACTTCTAGGCCTTTGCTGTCCCTTGGATTGCTATCCAGTCCATGAAAAATCTGTTAAAATTTTAAGGTCCATGTCAAAAGTTACCTTCTCCATGGACCTTTCCTTTTCAGAATTAATTGCTCCCTTTCAAATGCCCCATGGCACTTTGTCTAGTATTATACCCCTTATCCCAGCTTGGCTAATATGATGCCTAGGGACATGTCTTCTAATATTAAGTCTCTGATATTTGAGACTATTTATGCATAAATCCCCTAACAAAGCACATGCTGTACCCTATACAGAAAATCACTCCATAAATGCTTGCTAGATGGAATTATTCTTATATTTAATTCCTCACAACACTAAGAATGGTGGGGAGCACACACCAGTGAATCAATAAATGATGTTAATTGATGGAATATAAGTTCCTGGAGGAAGGATTCAAATGCTCAATGACTGATTTTAGTGACAATTAAACAAAAGTGATAGATCTTGACACACAAAAAATGTATTCTCTAAATTGTTCCTACATGAAATTGAACTTAAGTAACAGACAGTTCAATGTACCAAAACAATGACCTATTTAGTTTCAATATATTTTTATTTTCAGTGATTCTTCTGGAATAAAATGTTTTCATCTGAGGAATACACATAAAAGAATTTTGGAAGTCAATTCTTAGAATATAGATGGATATTTGTCCCTGTTTATTCAAGGACCATTAAAACATTTATCATTCATTAGAACACTGTCTGGGCAAACATTGAAAAAGGTACTGGATCATCAATGAATAAGACATGAGACCTGCCCTTAAAGTTCTTACAGTACAGTAGGGGAAAGATCTCAAAGGAATCTAGGTTTTGGTGCTTCAGAAAAACTGGTACTAATTAGTTAGATATTGATGAATCTGCAAGTTCTTTAAATGTGTACTCTTTTAAATTCAGATTATAACACTTACGTTTCAATGTATACTAAAAACAAAGCTATAACAATATTTAGAAAATCATTTTTATTGACACAGCAAAAGAACATAATTAGACACTATGAATCAGGGCTGAGAATAGGGTAAAACAAGAGGTTTCTTAGAGCAAAATTTAAGGAGGTGCTCGCTCTCAGGGACCTCAAATGCAGGGTCAGCCTGAACAAGGAGTGCCTCTTTACCTTGAGCACCCTAAGCACCTCCCCTGCCTCGCTTTGGTTCTGGCCCAGCTATGAATGTTTATGAAAATAATTTTATGGTACACCTGGTTCTGTATACTTGGTATATTCCATGACAAATGTTTTATAAATTATTTCTGGTTTATCAAAAATAGAATTGTGAAATCACAGAGGGAATGCATTACTATGCAAAGAGAATATGTCTCCTTTTGGGAGGAAAGGATAGATAACTCAGGGAAAGGGAGAGAGAAAACAGAATTAGCATATTAAAACGATTACCAAGTTAAAAACTTTCAAGTGTTCAGATTAGAAGTAATTCTCATAACTGTTCTATCATCCATAACTATTAACTTATGCTTCTGCTAACTTCAAATCACTTCTTTATTGGCACCTTGCTGAGATCAATACCAAATGAACTGAATAGGAATAAAACAATCATATAAGTTATAAGCTAATATCAATACTTGTTCAAGACAGATCATTTTGGAGATTAGTACCTGAAGATGATTCGCTTCTTAGTTCCTTAGTCTAGTTATTGATGGTTATGCAGGACCAAATAAGGACATTCTGGATACATTTGATCCACAGGAATATCACTCAACTAACAAAGCATTAATTTAAATTAGTTGTTCTAGAAAGCAGTTTCATATTTAGGTACATTATTAAATATAGAGTGAGTGATAATTTATTAATAGATTTAAAAGGCATTGACATTAAGTGGTGGGAAAGGTTTTCCTATTAGATCAAAGAAATAAGAACTTGAAATCAGCCTTTCAAGTGTCACTGCACCTGGTAATACAATGCTCAATGTCAGATAAAATTTTAAAGAAGCTTTCTGAAAGTTCTGAGGAAATATAAAGTAAAACGTTTCCCCCTGTGTTGCCTTGATTATACTTCCCCTTCTCTACACATTTCTTAGGATATTAACAGCTGCTATCCATCTATTTTGGGTTGGTGGTAGGTTTCTTTTTCTTTCATTTCACTTTAAACCTGAAAATTTTTACCTACCAATGTGTTAGGTATTAGAACTAAGAATTTCATACAGAGCTCTCAACACAACCTAGAAAAGCTTGGCTGTGGCTGTGACTTATCTATAAAACTATTTGCTATGGCCCCTAAATGAGGTTTTGCGTGTTCTGCAGTGATAGCAGCTAAACAAAATCATTTCAAGCTGCCATAAATGGTGATGTTTGTGTAGAAAGATGTTTTTTCATAGGATAATAAAAAGGCTGAGGCAGCTCTTACACTAACATGCCTGGATTTTCAGAGTAGAACATTCAAAATCATAAAAAAAAAAATCTATCTACCAATGAAAAATGACAAATCTAGGAAAAACTATTACTCAGTAAATGAAAATGACCTTAGACGACTGGCCTATCTCCCCTATGTTAAGAAAACCTACAATTATAGACTACATAAAGTTTTTCTAACTATAACTCTTAATAACTTACAACAAGTTTAAAACATCAAACCAAAACAAGTTAAAATATTTTAAATTTATAATTGAAGTCAACTGAGCACATAAACACTACCACTGTGCCCCCCAAAGCTTTTCTTCTCCTAAATGTGATCCCTACAACTCTTACTTCTACAACAAGTTAAAATCCAAGCTTATGAAATAAAATTCTTGGAGTATACTATCCTTCTGGTGACTCAAATCATTGAAAATTTTCTATGAATGTTTCTATGAAAACGCTGATTAATAAATCCCCAATTTCCTTGCTAGTGTTAATACAAAAATACATGTATATACTCTTGCAAACACTCATTATACTAGTTGTTTTCTTAACTTAGATCACATAAAACATTTTTAACATGCAATTGGCCCAAAATTTTCACTTTGGGCCAGCTACTCAATCCATGTTGGAGAGATCAAGGTTCATAAATAAATTATATAATAACACTTTATAAAAAATAAAACTTCAATTAAAAACTTTCAGTAAACTAGTCACAGAGGGGAACATTTCCTCAACTTGATAAAGAACATCAACAAAAACCCTACAGCTAACATCATTATTTAATGGTGAGAAACTAAAAGCTTTCCCACTAATATTACAAATAAGGCAAGGATGTCCACTCTTACCACTCTTTTTCAACATTAGAAGTTCTAGTTAACGCAACAAGACAAGAAAAGGAAATAAAAGGTATACAAATTTGGAATCAAGAAATAAAGGCTCTCTCTCTGTTCACAGATGACCTGACTACACAGGAAATCAAACAATTACACAAAGGTTGCAGGATACAAAGTTAATATACCAAAGTCAACTGCTTTCCCATATACCATCAATGAACAAGTGGAATCTGAAATTCAGAACACAATACCATTTACATTAGCACCAAAAAAATGAAATATTAAGTATTCTAACAAATACTAATTAAGTATAAATCTAACAAAATGTGTACAAGACCTATATTAGAAAAACTACACAACTGATGAAAGAAATTAAAGAACTAAATGGAAATATTCCATGTTCCTAGATAAGAAGACTTAATATAACCAAGATGTCAGTTCTTCCAAACTTGATCTATAGATTTAACACAATCCTAATCAAAATCCCAACAAGTTATTTGGAGGATATTGAGAAACTAAATCTAAACTTAAGATGGGGAGGCAAAAGGCCAAGAGAAGTCAACATAATATTAAAGAAGAACAAAGTTGGAGAACTGACACTGCCTGACTTAAGATTTACTATAAAGCTACAGTAATCAAAGGAGTGTGGTATTGTTAAAACAAAAAACAAAAATAGATAAATAAATCAGTGGAACAGAATAAAGAGCCCAGAAATAGACCCACATAAATATAGTCAGCTAATCTTTGACAAAGGAGCAAAAGCAATGCAACGGAGAAAAGATACTCCTTTCAAGAAGCAGTGTTGGAACACCTGGACATCCACATGCCAAATAATAAATTTAAACACACATCTTACAAATATAAATCAAAAGAGATCATAGATCTAAGTGTAAAACACAAAACACTAAAACTCATAGAAGATATCAGAGGAGAAAATCTAGATGACCTTGGGTATGGCAATGAGTTTTTAAATACACCAAAGTCATAATCCATGAAAGAAAAAAATAAGAGAGGCGCCATTAAAAAAACTTCTGCTCTGGGCTAGGCACAGTGGCTCACGCCTGTAATCCTAGCACTCTGGGAGGCTGAGGCAGGAGGATTGCTTGAGGACAGGAGTTTGAGGCCAGCCTAAGCAACAGTGACACCCTGTCTCTACAAAAAAAAAAAAAAAAAAAAATAGAAAAATTAGCCAGGCATGGTGGTGCATACCTATAGTCCCAGCTACTCTGGAGGCTGAGGCAGGATATAGCTTGAGCCCAGGAGTTTGAGGTTGCAGTGAGCTATGATGATGCCACTGCATTCCAGCCTGGGCAACAGAAGAAGACTCTGTCTCAAAAAAAACCACAACCAAAACCAAAAAAACTTCTGCTCTGCAAAGACACTGTCAAGAGACTGAGAAGACAAGTCACAGACTGGGAGAAAATATTTGCAAAAGACATATCATATCTGATAAAGGACTGTTATGCAAAATATATAAATAACTCTTAAAGCTCAACAATAGCTAGGTGCAGTGGCATGTTCTTATAGTCCCGGCTACTGGCTACTTGGGAGACTGAGGCGGGAGGATCATTTGAGGCACGAGTTTGAGGCCACAGTATACAATAATCATGCCTGTGAATAACTGCTGTACTCCAGCCTGGGCAACATAGCAAGATCCTGTCTCAAAAAACAAAACAAAACAACAATAAGAAAACAACTCAATTAAAAAGTGGGACAAAGATCTGAACAGACACCTCATCAAAGAAGATATACAGATGGCAAATAAGCATATGAAAAGATGCTCTACCTCATATGTCATTTGGGAAATGCAAATTAAAACAGCAATGAATGTAATATCATACATATTGACAACACCAAATGCTAGTGAGGATGTGGAGCAACAGTAGCTTTCACACATTGTTGGGAGGAATGCAAAATGGCACAACCACTCGGAAGACAGTAGTTTCTTATGAAACTAAACATACTCTTGTCGTACTACCCAGCAATCTCAATCCTTGGTATTTACCCAATGGAGTTGAAAACTTATGCCCACACAGAAACCTGCATATGGATGTTCCCAGCAGCTTTATTCATAATTGCCCAAACTGGGAAGCAGCCTAGACGTCCTCCAGGAGGTGAGGGGATAAACAAACCGTGGTGCATCCAGACAATGGAACAGTATCCGGCACTAAAAAGAAATGAGCTACCAAGCCATAAAGACACATGGAAGAAACTTAAATGCATATTATTAAGTGAAAAAAGCCAATCTGAAAAGGCTACCTACTATATGTTTCCAACTATAAGACATTCTGGCAAAAGTAAAACTACGGAGGCAGTAAAAAGATCACTGGTTGCCAGGGATTATGGAGAAGAGAAATGAATAAACACAGCACAGAGCATTTACAGGGCAGGGAAAACATATGATATGACAAAGGTTCATATGTGTCGTTATATATTTGTCAAACCATAGAATGTACAACAAAAAGAGTGAACCCTAATGTAAACTGTGGACTGTGGGTAACTGTGACTCGTCAACGTAGGTTCACTGATTGTAACAAATAAACCACTCTGGTGGGCACGTGTGGGGGCAGGAGGTAAATGGGAAATGTGTGTACCTTCCACTTTGCTGTGAACCTAAAACTTCTCTAAAAAATAAAGTCTATTAAAAAGAAAACAAACAAAAAACCCACCAAAGACACTAAAGCAAATTTTATATTAATTTTTATTTAGGTATACATATCATATAAAAATTTAATCTCATAATTTTAAAGATATATAATTACTTACACATAATGTTTCAATCTAGTTTATCAATTATTGTGAATCCTTTTGGTCCCTGAACCTGCCTTTGTTTCCTCCCCTAAGGCTGGATGCGAAATATAACTGCCTCCTAGAGGGGAGGGGCAGGAAATCAAGGGTACTAGGGAGACACAGTCTCAGTTATCTTTGATGATGCTGAGAGGCGTTCAGCACCATGAACATGTTATTCAAACATAAATGAAAAAATAAACTATATGAGCAATCTTTATGAGGTTTTTCATGTAAAGTGTGTTTCATATCACTATAGACTTAACTACTAACAAGCTATATTTAAGGTACTTAACTAATACTGAGTCTTCTGAGGTATCATCAATATCCAGCTTCCAATTTCCACTCTTTAAAATATTTCTCCATTGTGCTCCTAGATTTCCAGGTGCCAATGTTTACGGTAGGTATGATTTTCTGGGGCTTCAGCCACTGGACAAAGCGCTTCATTTCTAGGTAGCTGCTATGTTCACTATAAGGAATTCCTGTAACACCAAAGAAAAGATAATTGTGCACTAAAACTGAAACCAATAAAAAAATTCACAAGCATAAAATGAAATAAAACAGAAAAGCAATCCAGGGTATTTTTGCAGTCAAATGCTCTACCATTGAGCAATACCACCCAGGGTATTTTTTTAAAAAACTCCCTAGTGTCTTAGTTCTGATAAGAAAATTTGTTGATATCTTTTATGGATAATAAAGATTGAAACATTAAAATTATATAAAACTTGGAACATTAAAAAATCTATTACTTTTCTATGTATACACTTAAAAACACGCATTTCTAGAGAGTCCTATTTAAGTAGAATTTTCTTCTTTTAACAATTCTTCCCTTTAGACATTCTGCTTGGCTATGGATTTCAGGAAAATCTGGAAGAAATATGAGTAAAATGTGACGAATAACAAGCAGGACACTCTTTTGTTTTTTTGAGACAGAGTCTCACTCTGTTGCCCAGGCTACAGTGAGCGTCGTGGCATCAACCTAGCTCACAGCAACCTCAAACTCCTGGGATCAAGCGATCTTTCTGCCTCAGCCTCCCGAGTAGCTGGGACTACAGGCATGTACCACCATACCCAGCTAATTTTTTCTAGATATTTTTAGTTGACCAATTAATTTCTTTCTATTTTTAGTAGAGACGGGGTCTTGCTCTTGCTCAGGCTTGGTTTTGAACTCCTGACCTTGAGCAATCCGCCTGCCTTAGCCTCCCAGAGTGCTAGGATTACAGGTGTGAGCCACCACACCCGGCCCAAGCAGGACACTCTTGATTTCCAGGGCAAGTAAGCATATTCCAGTCTCCAAACTTTGTACACATAAAAATAAAAAAATAAAAATTAAATCTTAAAAATCACTTTATCTTCTTTATTGAAGTTCAAGTACCATAGAAAAAGGGAAGAGGGGTCCTGTTTTGAGTAAGCAGAGTCTTTAGAGGCCGAGGGTAAGTCACAGGGCTAGTGACACAACAAACATGTTTCCAGCAGCCAGCACTGTAATAAGCCAACTCTGAGGGCACTGGTAATTCCCCTCCAACGGATGAACACATCTAAGTCAAGTCTGTGTCTCCTGCTGTCATCATGGCCAATCTATCAATTTTCTGCTCCGAATCTCACATGTCACCTAGCCTGGAAATTACACAACCACAGTACCCCTCCTTTCAAGTAATTCTATAATTTCTCTAAATATCATTGATCACAAGTGAAATGGTCTGTATTAGTTAATGCCTGTCTACTAGTCAAGCTCCTTATATCTGTTTACAATGGACTAGATACAAGTTTAGAGTTGTAGAAAGATTGGAAAACTCTTGAATTGTTAAGTTTTTTGGTGTCTGTGTTTTTCGGATCTCAATTTTACAACACTTTTTAAAAATGTCAAGAAATTATAAACATTAAAAGTGAGAAAATATAATAATTATACCATATATTGAAATGTTTCCTTTGGTCTGGGGAATAACATCTGCTATACTAGTTAACTTGTTAGAGTGTGTCCATCCTGTAGGTCGAAAAGCCAAAATCTGATCATATTTCCCACCACACTTCTTCAAATGATTCTGTAAACCCTGCAAAATAAAAATAGCATATTGATTTCATGGTCAATGGAGATGGGTTATGTGGAATAAAACGGAATGATTAAAGATGCTATCCCGGCACAGTTATGGGGCATTTTCCCTCGTCAGGCACTAACTTGCTATAACCTAGTGTCGTGCTCCTAAAAAATAAAGTCACTGAAAAAAATATCTAAAATCTTTCTCTTCTTTGCTTATCTAAAGTTAAACAAGCTTAAGTGCAATCTGAAAAAAGTATGATGAGGCAACTTTAAACATAAGCAATTATACATAAACAAATTATAATTCAGATAGCTACCAAAAAAACCCAAGCAAATGAAACTACTCTCCAAATCCTACTACACAGAGATACTAACACTGGTAAACATCAGTGCAAACATATCTCCATACATATATACCAACACGGAATTGACAGACGAATAGAGAGAGATAATTTTATAAATGGCATTATACTCAGTACGGATATACATTATGCTTAGTAACATTCTTCTCAGACGTTCATTCACTTTAAACATGAACTGGATTAATTTTAAAACTCTTCATGCCACTACAATTGAAACTAATATGCTCCCCTTATAAGTCTTGAATAGAACAGAACTTCCTCAAACTAATGTCATGATAAATGATGACATTTAATAAAACCCTTATAAAATCAATGACCAAAGTTCAATCCTTGAAAGAGAAGAGAAATCCCATTAAAGATAATAATGGCATGAGAGATACAAAAAAAATCTAATACTTTTGATCTTAAGACTAAAACCTGGAGTTTCAAAGGCTTAGAATGAATACAAATATTCATTTCATTGATGAATTGATAACAATTCTTTGATTTTTCTTTGTATCAAACAATAATCTTTTATTAATTTTAAGTCCATACAAGAATACCTACCATAAAAACAGTCATTATTTCTTACCAACTACTATGCCCACTGGAAAAAGTTTAAGTTATGGATATATGAGTAAGTTTCCATTACAATAACCCCGACTCTGCTACTTTTCAGGTTTTTGTCTTGCTGAGTCTACGATCTAGCTAATGTTATTTGTTTAACTGCTGTTCCTCCTGCCTTTGTTCTCCCCAAAAAGAATATAATAGGAAACTGAGGCTTGGAGCAATTATACGTGTATACCATAAACTAAGAATCCAACTTTCAGCATATGTCATCAAATCTATCCATTCTGATTTATCGCTGTGAAAATACCCTGGAGAATTAAATAACTAATTTTTGCTTTTTATGACACAAATTAGAGTTACCAAAAAACATTATTAACCTGTACCACCAAGAACTTACGACATTGTCATATAACCTGAACCTGTGAAGAGACTGCCAATAGCCATCAACCACAATTTGAGAACCTCTCTCATGAGGGAATTTCTTGAGAATTTTTTTTTTTTTTTTTTAGACAGAGTCTCACTCGGTTGCCTGGGCTAGAGTGCCATGGTGTCAGCCCAGCTTACAGCAACCTCAAACTCCTGGGCTCAAGCAATCCTTCTGCCTCAGCCTCCTGAGCAGCTGGGACTACAGGCATGCGCCACCATGCCCAGCTAACGTTTTCTATATATTTTTAGTTGACCAATTAATTTCTTTCTATTTTTAGTAGCCACAGGGTCTTGCTCTTACTCAGGCTGGTTTTGAACTCCTGACCTTGAGCGATCCACCCGCCTTAGCCTCCCAGAGTGCTAGGATTACAGGCATGAGCCACTGCGCCTGGCCAAGAATAATTTAACCAACGTGGAATTCCCTGATCTATGACTTGTCTATTTCTGTTTATTGGTAACCAGTTTGTGAGAAAAATGCTTTTGACAATGTTACTAAAATTATCTTTGCAGTATGCAAATATTCATCTATAACATCACTGTTATAACATTTTACCATATTTAATCAATCAGGTTTAAATCAGAGGTGGCAGTGAACTAGACAGCGTGAATGCTATTATTTACAGCATTTTGCAGGCTTTCAAGCAGGCCTTAGATACCCTGAAAACTGTATTAGGTTTACCTTTTCATAAAAACTCATTACTTCTCATGCAACAAAACTATTTTTGGCTGGTAAAAAATTGGCTATTAAGTGCTAACTAAAATACAGCATTACAGTAACCATCAGTCTCTTCTCCATCTGTGTTTTAAAGATAAGAAATCTTCAAAACATGTGATTGATACATGGTGGTCACTTTAATGGAGGAAGAAGAGAGACTACTGAAGGCAACACTGGTAAACATCTGTTCCAGTATTATATCAAGCGCTAGCGTTGGAGTGGAGGGCAAGAGGACCACAGACCTCACCTTCTAGAAGCTTACAGCCTAGTGGGCATAAGGTCAATAAAGCCCACCTTCTGGATCTCTTCTAACGGAAACCATCTGCCCTTTCTTAGCTTTTTCTAACTCTCGTCATCTATTATAACATTAGCACTGAGGAGCCTTACAGATTGATCTTTTCACAAAGGACCTAGATGTGGAAAAATACAGACTTACTAACTATTAAAAATATAGACTAATGACTCCAGGTCACTTCTCAAAGAAAAAAATCAGATTGAACATTTCAGAATCATTAAAACCAATTTGAATTCCTATATAAAGAACTGCACTTGAGTTTGTAGTTGTCTGAAGATTTAAATCTGGTTTAAGTTTGGATTTATAAATATATGATCTCTAAAAGGCGGCCATGCCATGTGTATCAGAACATGCACTCTGGAAAGTCGTAGGTTGTGAGGGAATTGTCAGAGAGGAAGAGGTGGCCCTCCTCCTGCTGCAGATGAATCTCTGTTTCAGATCCCACTTGGAAACCTTACTTCATTACTTACTCCCTTATCTTGTATACCTTCAATTTCTCCCTATCCCTCACAATATAAAAACCCTCATATCTGTTGGCTATCAAACAAGCAGTCCCCTCCCATTGGACATCAACCTATCCAGCCCCTCTTCACAGCCATGCTCTAGGCTTCCTGCCTCTATTTCCTCACCTCTCATTCACTCTTTTTCACTTTATGAACATTATAGCAAAATACACCACGTTCTGCATTATGTACTGAACTATTTTAAATATACAGGTTTGATGTATTCTACTAGCAGGTATCAAAATATTAGTATATGGAATAAATCTTAGTATATGAAGAAATACGAAAAATAAGCCCTCAAATCATGGTGAGGTCACATCATAGGTGTGTTAATTCACACCTTGGAACTAATGCTAGAACTTCCTTTTAGGATATATTTTCACAATTTCATTTAATCCACACAACAATTAAATTTTCAACATATCATATATCAATGTTACAGAGGCTTAATATTAATGCAAAATGGAATAAACCTGAAGAAAATGAAGAACTCCTTAAAATTCTCTACTCATTTCCCCACTCACTCAGAAAGAACTAGAAAATGATCTTAAAAATGAAAGGTTTGAATGATCAGATAGCTGCACATTTTCTACTTTTGTTTCTTCCTATATGTTAGTTCTCTAGTTCCTAAACTACCAGTAGGCATATGAATTGCTCTATAGACTTGCACATAAGGAAAAATTAAAAACATCTTAAATTCCCCTTAAAAGATTTTCTAGGGAAAATTTTACTGTAAGTGACTCCACTGTAATCAAATTCCTCTAAGTTAAATGCAGGCAAAATTGGATTTTAGTCTACAATCATCAGATTACCTTTTCTAGTTTGTCCTTAAAGACGTAGCTCTTGAATGCTTACCTTAAAATTAATTTGCATCATTGGGAGAAGGTGAACCAATGAACTGCACATGTCTGTAGTGATGAGTGAATTAATTTCTGGTATATTGAGGCACTGTAGTGTTTTATATTTTTCACGGCACATGCCCACTTTTGAACCTAAAACATCAGCAATGGCTATAGGCAAAGGAAAAGGTTAAAAATAGTAAAATTACTGCTTGTGAAAGAAATAAAGTTATAACTCAATCAAATTTTAAATACAAATTTACCAAATAAAAGGAAATTCAAAACATTGACACTTTTACCATAATATCTCAAAAAGGCTGAATAATTTTGTTCATTAACTGTGTGGAGTAAATTATGTGAAAGCCAAAGAATTTATTTTTAAAGGCTTATCATTTACTATCTAAAACTACAAAAATGTATAGATAGGGGCAGAGGAAAGCAAGGAACTAAATTTGGAGAAGTTAAAACCCCAGCTTTATTACTTCATATACTAATGTTTGACATAATGTGACCATACTTAAGAAGAAATGGAAAGCACTTTGCAAAACAGTATGATACTACCTAGACAAACTATAGTCGTACATCAAGAAAGCATTTAGGAACAAAAATTAAAATTGTTCTCTAAAATAATTAACTGATATTATATTTATCCTCAAAGAATACAGTAATACAACTATACATTAGTCACCTTTCAAAGGTGAAAATAATGCCACTAAAATAATAATGTAGCATGGACATTTGCTCTATAAACTTCTTATAGCTATAAAGGCTAAGATAAACACATACTATCAAACATTTCCATAAAGTTAAGCTTTTCAAAGTTTAAATATATCAAACTATCAAATTTTCTTTCAACATCAAAGGTAATATTGAATCATTTCAGGAAATAATTATCAAATGCAAGAGTAGGAAGGGCTTTATGCAAAAATAATCTGATCTTTATAATATATTAATGTAAATTAGATACAGCTACCACCCACCTAGGAAGACTTTCTCTTTTCCAATAGAATAAGTGCCACACACAACAAGAGCACGTGGGTTTAGAGTTACAGCCTCAAAGGCAGTGTTGATGGCAAACTGGATAACCTCTTGTTGAGACGGAAAGGTGTACTCTGGGCTACAGTATCTGTAATATGGAAACATGGTACTTACTCAAAGAACAATAAGAAAGCCATAGCCTTAAGTTGGATGTTACTTTAGAAAACAAGCTTCAGTAAATGACACACAATGGCAGTGTAGTACATTGACACCACAAGAGTTTCCTCACTGCCTGTGGTTAAAATTATTTGCCACCAGTTATTGCTAACTTATGATGGAATTATAAGTTTTCAATTTACCTTTTTCATTATATTTCTTTTATCATCCTTAAATAAAGAAATCACCTTTTTGAAGACTTTTTTCCCTCCAAGAATATTTCTAGCCAGCCAGCTATTTTAGTTATAAATTATAAACCTCGGTATCTTTTCTTTAATCCTAATCAGTATCAAAGAAAATTCTATTGATAAGGATTATATTTGGATTAAAGAACTCTGATTTAATAAAAAACTATTAAAATAATGAAACTAAACATGAGTTTAATAAAATAGTTTTAAATCAGTTAATATTCACATGGTTGATATCATTTGTATAGACACAGAAATATAAAGAAATATAGACACAGAAATATACAGACATACACACAGAGATCCAGTTGAGTCTATCTCAATACAGTAACACCCAGTGAAAAGTTAAACCTAGACTACTACCAATATATATTTGAGATAAAAAGCAAGCACCTTTTCATTAAAAATGTAATAAACTACAAACACCAAAGAAACATATTTTTCCAATTTTCAAAATTGTTTTTGCTGGTCAACAAACAGAAAAGAAGAAAAAATACTTAGTCCTTTTTCCTATAAAAACTTACAAAGAAATTCAGAATTGTATACAGAACTAAGTAATACTTTTTTAACTTATTATTTTATCTAGTACTTAAAGTACATACAAAAGAATAGAAAAATTAATCATAGTGTGAGAAAATTGGCTGTGGAAAGACCGTCTTTTACTATAATATTCCATCCAAACGCACTTCTCCTTGAAACGGGTTGAAATAGTTGAGATATTTAATTTCTAACAAATTGGTGAGGTATTTTAATATATAATATCACATTGTACATCATAAATACATATAATTTTTATCTGTCAATTATACCTTAATAAAGCTGAGAGTAAATATATAAAAAATTAAAATATGATGGCATTATATTTGCAGCACTTTGGAATTCCAAGCTGTCACTTATAAATTATCTTTTTGAGAAAAGAACAAAAGTAACTTTAAATACTCAGAGACAGAATCACATTTTGGCCTCTGTTTTCTCTTCACAGTTATACTTAATAGCTATACAGACAATTGTATAAGGCAACCTAAAAAGGTATTTTCCTAAAGCTTGCTCCCAAATTTTTATTCCTTGTTTCAGTAACAGGATTCTCGTATAAACATATTTTCAAAAATAAATTACAAAAAATTGAGCTATAGTTAGTTAAGACATGTAATCCTAACTTTGCCCTTAAGCAAGTATATTTTTTCAAACAGCATCCCTCTGATAAATAGCCTTGAAACAATAACTGGCAATAAGGCATCATTTTGATTACCTAAGCAAATGCTGAAATCATTCATAATACATAGAGCAAATATTGACAGTGGGAAAAGTAAGCAAACAAAGACATTTTCTTACGTTGTATCTAAGTACAGCATATGGACTTTCTGGCCTGCAAGAAGAGAACGTTCCATGCTGGAATTTGCTCTGAAGTCTCCAGTATGTAATATGACAGTACCATTAGGAAGATAAAAAAGGATCATGACAGCACCTGGACAGCTGAACACAAAATTTCAAAGGAATATTCTTAACACAGGCAAAGCACCTAAAGGAAGTTTATCAACAAGTTAATACACTTTACTAGTTAACCACAATGACATGGCATTGCATTACAGAGGAAACGAACATCATAAAAAAGAATGGGTGACCAGCCTGAGCAAGAGTGAGACTCCCTCTCTACCAAAAATAGAAAATTAGCATGGCATTGTGGCACATGCCTGTAGTCCCAGCTATTGGGGAGGCTGAGGCAGGAGGATCCCTTAAGCCCAGGAGTTTGAGGTAGCAGTGAGCTACGATGATGCCACTTTACTCTAGCTCAGGCAACAGAACAAGGCTCTGTCTCAAAAAAAAAAAAAAAAGAACTGGTGTTCAGGAAAAAACTCAGCAGGCCTGGGTTGCTCTTAA
This sequence comes from Lepilemur ruficaudatus, assembly GCA_963574885.1. NCBI lineage: Eukaryota > Metazoa > Chordata > Mammalia > Primates > Lepilemuridae > Lepilemur > Lepilemur ruficaudatus. The sequence continues at coordinate 59,120 of CAUYRT010000310.1, forward strand.
ACTCTGCACATCTGCACATTACCAAGAAACGCCTGTCTTCAGGACTGGCCCTTGGCTGGCTCCTGAGAAATGAGCTCTGAGCCCTATGAATATTCTGCCTGATAAGGGTGTTTCACATGCCTGAGGCATTGGGCTTTGAGATATTAGCTTGATCACATATTTATGCTAACTATGTGATCTATGGCGAATACCTGAATAAAGCTGACTTAAAAAATCAAAACTAAAATTGGTGATTAAAAAAAGAAACAGCAGCAAAGTTAGCAGACAAAAACTTAAAGAAAGGCAACCTGAAGTAATAGCATTGGCTAGGATTTAAGGAAACCTAGACATACTCTTACTTCTTTCCTAAACATCTATAATCTCTATGGTACAGAAGCCTAAACATTCTATGAAAAGTAGAAAAAAGCATAGTTGAGTTTTGACAACATAAGTGCTGATAGCACTTTACATAAAAAAAAAGAGGGAAAAATGGAAATCATTTCCAAGAAAAAAATCTTCTAAATCTTCAGTATCTAAAGCCTGTAAGATTTCTTAAACGGACGAAAAAAACCCTTTAGTATCTGAATGGAGTACAAGCTGTTAATTTGTATAAATAATATTAAAGAAACGATAAAAAGTTACCTTGCAAAGAACAGCAGCAATAACATTATTTTTAAAAGATAATAAGATAGAGTCTAATATGTCAAGTGTTAGCAATTTAAACTAGGTAAAAAATGGGTTAGAGTAATAACATTTAGATGATCTCTGTACATTTGATATCTGATTCTATAATTTGATACATTATTTTTTCCAAAAGGAGAAACATATATTACTCAAGTTTTAAGAAATAGCAAGCATATTAGTTCTAATAAAAATGTTCTTAAATGACCATGCCAATTGTGCTTTCCTTTTGAATATTTTAAAATGAGCTATTATTAAGGTCACTTTAATACTTACTGATTGGCATCAAGCAAAATAACTTTGACACCATTCACAACACATTCAGTGTCCATCGGCAATGGATGGATATATTGGTCTTGCACGTGAAGCTTGTTCTTCAACAAATTGCCAGTTATCTGCAAAACAGGATGTACTTATTGCTGATACAGTAAAACACTAAATAAGTATTTTATTTCATACTAGTTTAGAACCACAGCATCTTAATAATATCCCTGCTTTTCCACTTATATTCAAATAAACCCTCCACAATGCCAGGAAGAAGTTCCTCTAGTGACTTTGTCACTACTCTGCTTGAACACTATCACCGACTCTCCCTCACCTGTGAAAGTCAATCATTCCCAGCATGGCATACAAAACCCTTGGTGAGGTGGTCCCTGCCCACTCCTGTGGGTTTGTATTCTGCTATACCCTATCTTGAGTTCTATCCATTCTGAATTATGTGAAGTGTCTGGAATGACCATCTTTCCCAGGTGCCTGTGCCTTTACCTAAACTCTGCTCTCTACCTGGAATGCTCTTTCCTCAGCCTGCATTCAAATTCAGACTCTGCCATTACTAGTTCTGCGACCTTGAGCATTCACTTAACCTCTCCAAACTTTAGTCGCTTCATTAATGAAAAGCCGACACTTCAAGAATGCTGTGAGAATTATTAAATCAAATTCTAGCTAAAGTCCTTAGTAACAGGCATTAAAATGTTTACCTGTTAATAATTAGGTCAAGTTATCTCTTTCACCATGAAACTGTCTCTAATCTTAGCCCAGAACAGAGCAGAGCACTCCCTTCTCCCTACTCTTAGGCACTCTGTTCATTTTTCTATTATAATACCAATTCCATTGTGGTATTATTTATGAATGTTTCCTCTGCAGGCTCTAGGCTCTTTGAAGTTAGGTACACTCCTGTCCCTCCACATCATAGGGGGATTGGTTCCAGGACCCCTGAGGATACCAAAATCTGGGGATGCCCCCGTCCGTTATATAAAATGACACAGTATTTGCATATAACCTATGCACTTTTTCCCATATATCTTTAAATCATCTCTAGGTTACCTATAATACCTAATACAATGTAAATGCTATGTAAATAGTTGTTAGATTGCATTTTTATTTGTATTATTTTTATGGCTGTATCGTTATTTTTTATTTATTTTGAGTATTTCCGATTGATTGCTGCAAATACAGACCCTGCAGATATAGAACCCACAGATACGAAGAGCTGACTGTATTTTCCCTTGTATATCCGTTTAGGCATTCAATGAATGTTAACTGAATGAAACTTGGGGTTAAGTATATCGTGAAATAGTTATTATACATTGTTTCCATGTAATAAACATACATTTAAAAAAACTGACATTAACTCATTTAATTTTAGACCTCTGATGTGGACTCTGTTTCCTTTTTTTTTTTGGTAGAATGAGAAGAGAGCGTACAGTTTTAAGTATTCTTTTTTTAACCAAACTGCTTAGAAATTTGCAGCATTCTACAGTCAGAATTTAGAATACTAAAACTTACCTCACTACAATAAACTGGAAATGTGAAGTGCTTAGACAACCCAGCATAATGATCAGAATGAAAATGTGTGAGAAAGTAGGCTGTGCAACCTTCAACCAACCCATACTGAAAGGCATCAACTGTAAAGCCAGTTCCTGCAATGAAAATACCAACACAGCAGGTTGAGCAAGAGCTGACAAACGATATCTGATATGATTACAAATAGTGAACTCTTTATCTTCTTCCCATCTCATTTCCCATTGAACTGTAATTTAAAAACTTATGCCACATAAATTTTAGCAAAAGGTGATACTAGAAACAAGAATTAGTCTTATAAGTTTCTACTAAATATCCTAGTAGAGAGACCTTTTTTTGTATGAATAACTGCACCAAAAAAAAAATATCAAAATACAAACCAGCTACTGTTTTACTTAATACTTTCATAATATATACTGGGTATTTGAAATCCTTTACTTCTGCAAAACAGCAAAAGGAGAAAGCTTTCTTCCAAAACACGAATTCTCTACGGAGGTGATACTGAAATGCTTCTAAGGGAGCAAAGGTTGCGGGCCAAAGTAACCTCACATATTTCAAAAATTTGCAGCCATCCAAAGGGCCATGGTACAATAAAAGATAAACAGTATATCTACCCCCTTCAAATTTCGCTGCAGATTGGGATTGGAGGGTTGGGGCAAATAAGAAAAAAAATGCCTAAAAAGGGCTCTCTAGAGGAGTAGTGATGAAAAAGAGGTTGAGAAATACTGTTCTAAAATGTGTTCACATAAGAAATAACCAACTATGCTGACTGGTGATATCCAAGTAAATAAACATCATTTCGCAATTCTATTGAGGCGTATCAACACATGGCATACTAGTTTTAGGCTCAGTTAAAGGGCAGAAAATTAATCAAAATAATTATTAAAAACAAAACTGGTGCTATGATGTATAGAAATGCTGTTCTCTACATAAACATTTTGAACAAATGATAGGCCTAGAACATCAGTAAAGCACTTAAAAACTTTCTGAACCAATTATATTTTGGCTGCTTTATTTTTATTCTGCTTTACTTTATATTCTTTTCAGAAGAGTTATTTATTTCTTCAATACAATTCCTTTCACTGCACACTTTTCTACTAACTCATCTGTGAAGGCATGAGAAATTATAAGAACATGAAAAGGCAGAGAAACTAAGTTCTAATATGGTTTTAAAATGCCTGACATTTATTATATGTACTACCTGTGACATTTCCTTTCTTTGAAGCTATTTAGTACTTTGTATTTCTCACAAGTGATTAGAGACTGCCTTTTATTATAGTTATTTATGGAGATGCCTTTCTTCCTTCCATATTAAGCTAAATTCCTACTACTCTCTTACTAATCTTCCTGTAATCTGTACTATCTACCTAATCAGTACAGTAATTTGTATAGAGAACATCTTTAATAAAATTTGCTGAATTGGAGGAAAAAAATCAAATAGGCAAAGAACAAATCTATGTTAAAGCCTCATGAAGTATCATAAAAACCAAAAGGAAACACATACAAAAAATTGTTTCATACACACACATCCACCCACCCCCATGGGCAATGCACACAAAGTTCAAAAAGTTGTGTGTTTGTTGACACATTGAGTATTGATAATTCAACTCACCAGGTATTTTCTTATAGAACGGACACGTCTTTTTTCTTAATTCTCCTACATTAGATGACTCTGAGATTTTCTTGTTCCCTCTTTGCAGCCCACCATGAGCTGATTTTACAAAGGCTTTGTCTTTACTAAAATTGACTGTTCCAGATTCTGCATTGTTAATAAGGTGATCTGACCTCTTCCTTCCTGCTCTTTTCCTGCTCTCTTCCTTCTGACCTCTTCCTGCTCCTTCCTGCAATGAATTTGATTTTTTAAGTCTCTTTCTTCGACGCTGCAACCTCTCACTAGAAAATTCCACAGAAATCTGACTCTCACTTAAATTCTTTGCATCAAATTCTAAATCACTTAAAGATTTTTCTGCTTTCCTCTTACACTGCAAAGACCTCTTTTTATTAGGACTTAGAACTGGATTTAAGTTTATCCCTTCTAATGCACTTTCCCCCAGCAATTTTTCTTCTTTTCTTTTAGGTGGTAGTCCGAAATACACACCTATATCCGTTTGCTTCATTACCTTGGTAGGTTTTCTTGCATTACACTCAGGACCAGAAGGCGGTATTTTCAAAGGCTCAGAAGCAGTAGGTGCACCAGAAAATTTTTCTGTATTTAAAACTGAAACTTTACCATCTAGCATGCCAACTAATGTCTTTCTGTGGAAACTTGCTGAGTTAGTATTGTTTTTGGCACTGAGGTTCTCACTAGTTAATTCTCTAATTTTACTTTGGGTTGGATAGAAAGAAAGATACCCTCCTTCCTGGCTTTCAAAATGTTTCGACATTTCACTCGTAACTAACGGAAGAGATACTTGATTATAAACAGCTGATCCTTCAATGACCTGTTTCTGTTTATTTGATTGAGATGAGTGAAATTCTTGCTCATAAGGTTTTACTTTATAATTAGAAGCAGCAAGCTCCCCTGCTAATGCAGGTGGAAACAACATAAAATTACCACCAGTATATGCTGGATCATAATATGAAATAATATTCTCATTATTTGGGGAAGTAATTTTAGAAGAATCATTTAGAGTATTGTATTTATACAGTTCTTCATCACACTTATCTTGAGTTAAGAAGCCGTTCACTTCAGGGCAGCTCTCCTCATGGTCCTGCAATAAGGGATCTTGTAGTTTTTCAAACAAAGTAGAGCTGTGGTCATCTTCTTCTAGGCTGCCATCTTTTGAGCTTTCGGTAGAAAACAGTTCCTGTTGTGAATCATCCAGCTTTTCATCTACGTTATGAGTTTCTTCATCACTTTGAAGTGGAGAATAGGAGATTTCACAGTCGCTAAAGTCATTTTCTGGCAATGGCAAATGTATGGGTTCTGAGTGGTTTTGGCTGTCTAATTCTTCATCAGCAAGGGGCAAACTAACTCCTACCAGTTTGTCATTCTTAAGAAATTCTGTAAACTGTAGAGCTTGCTGAGATGTTTGGCTATTTGCAGAAGAGGAAATCATTTTGTTGGTTTCAGCCGGAGATTGAGATTGAGATTTCCTTAAACACTGAGTCTTCAACAAGGGATTGTTTGAAATAACTTTTAAATTCTCAGTTTGTTTCTCATACAGAGACCATCTTTCCTTAAGGCCACTAAGAAAGCCTGAATTATTCTCGCTGAAACTACCACCTGACGCATGTGATGGGCTGCTAAAAGGACTATTATTAGCCCTGCTTTGAGCCAGCAGGAAGTGAGTATATCTCTTGTAATGAGAAGGAATTGTTGAGGTACACAGAAGACCATCAGGACACTCTGAAAATTTTAATAAAGAAAAAAGTATTAAAGGATCAAAGCATAAATCAAGCTTTGACAGCATTAGCACTATAAATTAATATGCAAGTGAAAAAAGTATCAGTCAGTCCTACTTTGAGGCCTTAGGACAATAGCTATTTTTAAATGCGCAAAGATCAAAAGATCAGCATAAAATATCAACACTTAATCAAGCATGGTTTTGTAACGTGCTGGTTATTAGTTTTTAAATCAAATACTCTCTTAAATTTCTTTTCAAGTAAGTAATCTTTTCTCAAAAAAAATTTTTAAGACTAACACCTTTTTTCCTTTCCTAAGTAACTCCTGCAAACGTGAGGCCCTTGAAAATGCATGTCATGTTTTACAGAGTATTTCTTAAATGGATGCTACAAACTTGACACCATTAGTTTTACCATTAATTGACACCATTAATTCACTCTTGTTCAGGCAATAAAGAGTAAAGGAGACTGGTGTATCTCTCACAGAAATAAAATTCTACCCATTTTTATCTTATCAAGCAACAAAGATTTATGACAACTATTATCAAATTTGGTTCCACTATTTAACATTCACATTGTAGTCAATAAAAAAGTAACAATCTCAGTAAGATTACTTATAGCTGTTCATACAATGAACAAATTTTAAATTCTGTTCAAGACTTTGAAATTCAATTTGAAAAACTGGTTAATAACAAGGCTTTAATAATTTGGAAACTATTCCCTGTCATACTATCATGATTAAGAAATTTTCTGTAACCCACCTTGACATATCCCTGTATATGTTAATTTTTAGGTTTATCAAAAAATGACCCTACCACCCTAAAAAGATGTTAAATTAGAAGATTGTGTGGCTTAAAATCTAACTTAAAACCACCTCATGAAAGTATTTGTTATGGAATGGAATTCATTTTAAGAAGAGTCTGAGATTCTACTCAAAGGAGTTTAATTACTGAAAAATCAAAGGAAATCTTTTTGAGGTGGCTATATCTATAAGACATTTCACCCTGAGGTGCTCACCATGGACTCCAACTTCCATTTCTGATTCGCAAGTCACATAAAAGCAAATTACTAGCATTAATGAGGTTTTCACTTGCTATATTTTTATGAGAAAGGCTAATGCCAATTTTTTTAAAAAGAGTTCTTTTCTATCACCATGCAGTACTTTAAAATAACTAGAGGTTAATAATAAAATGTATTCTGAATCATAGTTAACATGAAAGCCATATTGAGTATTATTTTTTCCTTTACTCAATTTTTTCAGATTTAAAAATCTATGTATGGTATATAAAATAGCTTTAAAATACACAAATCATCACAACAACCCATTCTTCATATATTCCAAGTAGGATTTTCTACATGTTAAATACTTATTATACATTTTAAAAGATAAAAACATAGCATTATTTTTGTTATCACTTGGCACATTTTTGTTAGAATCTTAATCACCTAAGACTCTTTCCCAGTTCCTCTTCCTGTACATTAGCATGATGAATACATCATAACCATATTTAGAAACCAGACTATATATATACTTTTCTATATAATTCCATAAAAGATAAATTGGACAAGTTATTTAACTTTTAAGAACCCTCCTCATCTATAAAATGTCAATACCACCTATTGTATATGATGATATACAAGTAAAAATAAACAGTGTGAAAGTACCTAGCATAGTAAAGGTCCAATTAGCATTTATGAAAAATAATTGAGATGTCTACGAACTCTTACAAAATAATAAAACGCATGTAAACAGTTTTCAAGCCTGCAACTTTCTTTACAATTATACCCTTGACTGGTATGGTGTCTAATCACAGTGTCTTATCTCTTAGTTTATTGCTTGCCTTGCTCCTTTCACTGAATTGATATGTCTGACCTAATGCAGGGCTTTTAGATTATTTAGAAACCACTACCTTTTCTGTACTCTTACCTGTTTCAGAGACTGGTGGAGAATCCAAACATTCAAAGACATGCCATCGAGGTGTTTGACCTAGCAAGGAGGAAAAAGGCAGCTGGCAGTTTGGACAGTATCCATCATAAACTGGGCGTATCTTTGGAGACACGTGTTTGTTTTTTTGAGTTCTACACAACTTTCCTGGAGTGGTCTCCTTGTCTTGAGACTGTTGACTACCATCTCCACAACTTGAACACTGACTGGAAGGTACAGAAGCCTGACAAACTGTGGCTCTAGGGGACATCTCACGGTCCTTTACCTCCTCTTTAGCTTCTATGGTTCTTTTTCTGCTTCTCTTTCGGTTTGACTGGTATTTCCCCTCTTTTGCTTTTCCAGTAGGTTTAGGAATATTTTCAGAACAATTATTTGGGTCAACTAGTTTTGGTTTTCTTTTAGATTTGTATTCCCAAATGTCTTCTTCTGAAAGGGTGTCTTCTAACATGGCAAAATGATTTTATCATTAAAGAGGCATTAATCTTAAGTAAATTGAAAGTTCATTTCTTGTTACAAAATTTCTAAATGGAATTATTTTTGCTGAGAGAAAAACAAAAGTAATAAAAAAACCCACTAACTGGATGGGAATCTACAGCTCTAGTAATGAATATATTGACAAGCTGCAAACCTCATACCCGAACACCTGCTGTTCCATTTATACCACCACAAAATTAAGAGAACCTATCACAGGGGTGAAATTTTCGATTGTGGCTATTTCATTCAGGGATCTCCGCCTTTTCCGGGACTTAATTCATAAAAATAGGAATCAGTAATACTTTGAAAATTAGGCACTAATAGGAAAAATAAGTTCAGTCACTTATTCTTAGAATGAGCTTTGTAAAACTGTTATGAAGCTATTTTCAGTTCTTTTTGAAGTGGACAATTGTCCACATAATTCACAAATCCAACCACAGTCCCCAGGTACGTGGCTCAGCAGGAATTCCAAACACTAAATGGCTACCTCAATTTACCGGTAAAACTAGTCAAAGAGGTGTGTAATTCGCAAAAAAAAAAAAAAAAAAAAGTAATTGCCCTTATCCATGACTCGTGGATATTCAACAGCTTCAGTTTCTTGGGTCAGTCCATTATCTTCCTCCAGCAGCAATGAATAAACCCTAGGCGGTGAACAAAAAAAGTTCGAACATATGAAATGATGCTTGCACTGAGGTCACACTCCCGACGACAGAGGTGTTCTGTCCTTAAGGTGGCTAGCCCTCTCTTCCCTAGCCTGAAAACTGACGCCACTTGCCAGGTGCCTGCCACCCGCTACCTCCTCTTTTGGCTTTAGAGGCTGCAAGGACAGCGAGTAGGGCCTTAGCCCGCTCCAGGTTAAGCACAGTCAGTTCCAAAAAAGCCGCCAGAGCCTCGCCTTCTAAAGACTCTGCGGCGCGCCCTCAGGGACCCTCGCGGCCGCCCACCTGTCCCCCGCGGCCCGCGCAGGGGCAGCTCCAGCTGCATCCGCTCCCCTCACAACCCCCACCCCTGGCTCGGCTAACAACCTATTCGCGCCCGCACTTTCAGCACTCCCCGGGTGACAAAACGCTGTATTTGTGAGTAAGTTGGAGCCACCGGCCAGTCCGCTCCCAACTTAAATAAGCCTTCTCCCTTGAGGATAGCTCTACCCCTCCCTTTACCTCTAGTGTCTTGGCGGGAACGTCTTCCCGCTGCCAGTGCCGTGTCGAATCGGCGGATTCTGGTCTAAGAGCGGGACTTTAAAAATAATTTTGTTTAAATAATGTGCCCTTTTAAGTCATACGGATTTATTTTATTTTATTTCATTTTTGTTCTAAAGCACACTAATTTTCAAAGTGGCGGGTGGGGGAATGGTTTCCTTAGCGCTTCTGGGACGCAGTCGCAGAGGCCTGTCCCGTGTTGAATCTGGCGCTCTCAATGTCCAGGCTCAGCCGCGGCGCGGGAACCTTGGAGGGGCGGGCTGGGTTGGGGCGGTCGTTTAATTACGTGCCCGGGAATTGCGACGGTTCGGACTCTGGCTTTTGGGCGTGTTTAACAAAGGAAAAAGTGCCTTCGCCGTGGAGTGGGGCTGGTGGAGGGTGAGGTGAATGCGCCGATTTGAAACCCAAGGACAGTAAACGTTCCGCCTCCCCCAGCGAAGCTCTCCGGCGGGCCCGGCAGTCGCCTCGGGAGCCCGCAGAGAACATGGCGGCGCCCAGAGCCCGGGGCTGCGGCCTGTCGGGCCTGCTCCCGGCGCAGACCTCGCTGGAGTACGCCCTGCTCGACGCCGTCACCCAGCAGGAGAAGGACAGCCTGGTCTACCAGTATGTGCAGAAGGTGGACGGCTGGGAGCAGGACTTGTCAGTGCCCGACTTTCCGGAAGGTGAGGGGCTGGCTTCGGGGTGGGGAGCCCTCCTGGGACCTCCCCTTCCTCGGGGACCGCGCCCTCTCCTGTGTCGGTGGGCGAGGCGGGGTTGCGTCGCCAGCGCGGGGCCTTCGCCTGACCCGAGCCGCGGCTCGCGCCCTCTGCAATTCCCAGGTGTCCCCAAGTGGCGACAGACGGTGGGTTTCTGGAGAGCGGACACCTGGCATATTTGTTCCGTGTCTTGAGTCCTGCTCGGGCCTGATGGTAATTAAGTAAACACTTTGTGAATGCTTTAGTGGCCCTGGTTGGCAATGATTGAAATGTCCACGCAGCCCTCTCTCATTTCAGTTCAGTTCCCCGGCGTCGTCGTCATCTTTTTGTCTCATCCTGCTGACACCTATTGATAATTTTTTATGTGCCACACAGTTCTAAACACTTCAAGAGATATTATTTAATCCTCTGAACAACCCATTGAGGTGCTCTTACTGTTCCCATTTTACATTTGAGGAAACTGAGGTACAGGGTGGTTAAGTAACTTGCCCGGGGCTTCACAGCCAATAACTGCTAGAGTTGCATCATACAGACCCGAGATTTCCTGATTTCTTAGCCGTGCTTCACTTCTCTGTTCAAAGTTGTGAAACTTCTAATTTTGAAAATCTGGATCAATTATAACCTATCTCCAGGGCTTGAATCCTTGCTGTGTGAGCGTTTGGAATGTGAGGGAATAGATATTCCCAGCAGGGGTGTTGGCGAAGCACATCTTGCCATAATAAATGAAAATGTATTATATTATGCTCTCTTTGAATGGGAGTGGTGTTGTTTTGCCTGGTGGTGTTGGCATGTGTCCTGGCATGTGAAACCACATGTATACTTAATTGGTTGGATATGGCAGGGTTCAGTTATCTCATGGGAGGTAAATTGGAACCTGTCTGTGACAACAGAGTCTTGGGTGTCTTTCCAAGTCTTTTACACCTGCCTTGAGAAGTGCCTATTTTTTCCGTTATTAATCTTACACTGGATTTGAAATATGTGGAATTCTTACAAAAGAATTGGGTGCATGAATGCTCATCCCATCAAAAAACTTTATCATGTACATATATACAAATATATAAAGTTTTTTAAAGTTTTGCAAGAAGGTAATTATATAGTAAATACACTGTTATGAGTAAGTGGGCCATCAGCTAGAATTGGAGGGAGTGTTTTTATTTGCTAGTGGTTGTATTTATAGTGAGTATATTTTATTACAGTGAGATTTGACCTCTGTGACTTGTAAGTAATACACATAGTAAAATATTCAGCTTTGTATTTGAGATAGTCAGATTTTCTGTTGGACCTGATTACTGAGGACAGAATGCTAAAAATGAATATTTTCTTAGTTTCTTTACCAGTAAGCTATAATCAAGAAGTCACAAACATATAACTTTATCTCAAAACCTGTATGCTTTATTCATTTCTTAGAAGAAGCACATGTTTACGGGAGGCAGTGGAGTATAATGTGTAGATTCAGGCCTGAAATTAAATCCCTGTTATTCCATTTGTTGGCTGTGTGATTCTGAAAAGTTACTTTACTTCTGCAGCCCTACTTTTTTCACTTGTAAAATGGAACTAGTATTTACCTTTCAGGGTTACTGTGTGGCTTGGAGGTAATATAGGTAAAATTCTTAATTCACAGAAAAGCTTACTAAATGTTAGCAGCTTTTTTATTGTATTCATTGTAATTATTATTATAAAATGTTATTATTATTATTATGAAGCCTGCTAAGTACCTAACACAATAACTGAAAAGTAATCATTCTTTCCACACCTCCAAATCTAAGTCACTGTTGACTATTTACAGAAAAGTCATAAAGAGCAGATTCATCAATATTTTGCTGGTAGGCTATGAAATATACATTAGTTAGTGTGAAGTTCTGTATGATCACTTGATCTGGTAGATAATTAACATTTTATCAAAATGGATAATTAAGAGGTTACTGTACCTTGAAACCTCACTAGTTTGGACTAATTGGCAGAAATACTAGTTTGATCTTCAGGGTTTTTTCCTAGAATTTTGTTATAATTGAGAAACTCCAGTCACTGTTGCTGGTCATTAGCTATTACTATTTACTTGTTCCACCCAGTTTTGGCTTTCAGTTGGTAAACAGTAATTTCTAAATACCTGTTACAAGGTATAAATAATAGTTTTAATAGCTGCATTTATTTACTTATAAGCAAACTTATCTTTATTTTCTTAAATTGTTTAAATAGGGATGCTGTGCTTTTAATATTAGTCTAACAAAATCTTCACAGTACAGAATTAAAATTTTGAATCATAGTCAAGTATTTATAAATTTTGATTTATAAAAATACAGATTAATTAGATTCTGTTTTCTTTGGAGGGAAGGGAACATATTCTTCATCAATATTAGTGTTGCCTCCATGAAATCTATAGCAATCATAGTATAGTTTGCTTAACTTTGCATTTAAAATATTTTGTATTTAGGGTCTTATCCAAATCCAGAACATTTCAGCTTCTCTTGTATGAAATTCGCTTAGGTATTTTTGTATGCTTATCTTTACATACATTTTGCTCCTTTTTGATGTTTAGTCATGTCTATTTTTAAGCTTGACTTTCATTGTCAATATACTAATTATTTAAGCAACAGATTCTCTCAATTTATGTTATTTCTTCGGAGTTTTTTTGCCCAGGTGTGTTGCTCTTACCAGCTTTCACAGACAGACTATTATACTATTTCTGAAAGAATTTAGTAGCTTTTTCTTGCTATTTTTGCAGACTACATCATAATAGCACCTTTCCCCTCCTCCACCCCTCTGGCTTCCCTACCTCTGCCCGCATCCTCTTCTTTCTTTTCTCTTTGGGCCTTTAATTTCAACAAATTTGCCTTCTTGGTCTTTTCTTTCAAATCATAAATACCTGTTTTGTCACAGTCATGAAGATACATCATATCTTTTATTTCTTTTATTTATTGATAGAAAAGGGTTGTTCTTAATAAACAGAAAAATTAATTCAACTGCCACAGCCTTTATATAATGCTGGCATCTCTTAAGGTGTTTGACTGTTTACACAAGTCATAGAAAAAACAAAGTCTCACATTTTAATGTAAAGTTTTAAATAAATTTTCTCTTTGTCTTTTCCTTTAATCATTGTAATTTATTTTGTATAAATTTCAGGATTAGAATGGCTGAACACGGAAGAGCCTATGTCTGTCTATAAGGATCTATGCGGAAAAGTGGTCGTCCTTGATTTCTTCACCTACTGCTGCATAAACTGTCTTCACCTATTGCCTGATCTCCATGCATTAGAACGCACATACTCTGATAAAGGTATCTGCTCTTTAATTAGTTTCTAGCAGACTGTCCTGGCATAGGCACTAGAAGAGTAGCTGACTCGTTCACTCATAGGAGAGTGAACATTTGGCAAGACTTCAGTGACTCTAAAAGTAATCCCTAATCTATGAATTAAGGACTCCGTGTGCCTTTTCATGAAGGGTTAAGCTTAGTGATAATGATTTGCCTGTCTAAAGAACCAGCATTTAGTGTATGGTTTTTCTCTGAGGATAAGGGCAAAATTCAACTTTTTTCATGATTAGGTATTTCAAAAGGTCTTTTTGTATGCCTAGGCTTACCTAAATTTGTTCTGTGAAAAAAATGAAGCGTATGACATTAATTTTATGCTCTTCTCACTATGATGTAAAGGTTTAAAGTTCTTATTAGGAAATGTGATTAGGCTTCCATTAATATCAAATGACATCAGCTACAGTGGAATGTAAAATGTTACAACAGATACTCTTTCTTTGACCTTGCTTCATTAAAAAATGATTTATTGCAGCTAATGTTTTTCAGAGCACACTAGGAAATCCTCTTTTATAGTATGACAAATTCTGAAGATGTAAGATTATACTTACTATTTTCTCTAGAAATTTGAAAACTATCTGACCTTTTTGTCTTATCTACTTCTCTCTAAAAAGAGAGTACAGGGGTAAATGAAATTAATTAAAGTTTCCATTTAATTAGGTTTAAATGAATTGAAGCTCTAATCTTGGAGTGGATAAAGAAGAGATAGGATCACTGATTTGTGAGAATAAAGATGGAAGTAGACTATACATGTATAAAAATGAAGGATATCTTGAAACTTAGTTTAAAAAAGGAGTGATAGATAAAATCTTCAGTGCAGGTGGAACATTAGATGATGCTTTGAAGTTGTAATAGATTGTATCTTAAAATTATCAGTCAAAAGATTTGTCAAGAACTCAGATATTCCCAGTAGCTGAATCATGCTTTCAAAAATTTATCTGTATGGATTTAAGAAATATGGGTATCTTATTATCTCCTAGGTTTTGGATGCCAGTGTTTCTTGTTCAAGCCATCACATTTATTGAACATGTATTATGTGCAGGGTTCTCTGCTAACTGCTGAGGAAATATGTAACAAAGTTGAATAAAAAGCATTATGGAACCTGAGGAAAGGAGTACTCATTTTGCCTAGAAACATTGGAAAAGATTTCTCAGAGAAGCAGACAATTGAGCTAGAACTTGAAAAATGAGGATGAGTGCAGCTGAAAATGAAAATGAGGCAGAAGGGACACTCCTGGCTGAGGAAGCATCAGGTAAACAAGCATGGAAGCACAGAAGAGTAGGATTCTTGCTCCAGGAACAGGTAAATAATTTAGTGTGGCAAGGTTGTAAGGGCTCATGATAAGAGTAAAAGGAGACAAAGGTAGGTTAGGTTAGAACTACGTGTCAAGTGCATTGTATAACATTTTTAATAGTTTAGACTTCTTCCATTGAGGCTACGGAAATGTTGAAGGTTGTTTTTGATTTGATTTGTCTGTTTTTTAATAGAATGATGTTATTTGTGTTTTAGAAAGTCATTACATACTGGGTTAAGAATCTCAAAGTTAACCATTTCCATACCATACCATTTAGATAACCCCTAAAGGGCTGTTTGGTTAACTTAATTGCTTAACCCCATACCTGAAGCAAACTCAGTGACTTCCTGGAAGGGATCCTCGTACTCTCCAACCAATTTATTTGGAACATTCTTTTTATAGCACATTGTGGCAAAAAATGAAAAATATTTTTACATACAAATACACTTCTGAAAAGTGAAAGACTTTATAAGTGGAGAGAGAATTCTGAGAAGATAGAAGAGTAGGAAACAACAGGAATCTCTCCCTACCTAGCCAACACAGTTACACTAACAGAATCTAATATTATCGTTTTGGAACTCTGGAGTCTATTGAAGGCTTGCAACTTCCAGGGGAGGGTTTGGGCTGTAAAATGTGATTAATTTCAGTCAATTTCAGCTCTCAGCACAGTAGGAGCTTCCCATCTCCCAGCCCTAGCTCCATGGCAGGCAGCTGTGCACATGTTCCCGGAGCAGTTTGCATGTATCTTGCAGGAGCCATGGTGGGCAAAAAAGACCTTATCTTCCAAATATCAGGGATCTGTGCCCTGATTGCTGGTTGCTCCTTTTGGTTAGAGAGGTGCAGACAAAGAGGAAGTGGCCATTGTTGTTGCATCTTCTCATAGTGCTGCAAGCCTCTTTCCCTCTGGCTGAAGTGACTTCCAGGGAATTTCTAGGGCTAGTACCCTTCCTTTTCTGTACTGTATTTTCTCTTTTTCCTTATGGAAGCTAGATTTTGAATAGTACATTCAATAGCAACTGGATGTACAGAGAAACTTAGTTACCACACATGCCCAGGGGAAGGCATAGTCTCAGAAAAGATCTGAAAAGACCTTAAGTTTACACTTCAGGGTGATCTTTGGCACAGGGATACCCCACAACAATAAAAAACAAACAAAAACCCAGCAAATCCTGGGGAAGGGAGAGAATCTGATTTTCAGAGTTACCATATTATTAGATGCAAATGTCCAGTTTTCAATCAAAAATCATAAGGCACACAAGCTAACGGAAAAATGTGGCCCATTCAGAGGGAAAAAATAAACAGAAACTGTCCCTGAAAAAGACTTGATGGCAGATCTACAAGACAAAGGCTTTAAAATAGTTGTCTTAAAGATGCTCAGAGAACTAAAGGAAGACGTAGAAAAAGTAAATAGTGTGTGAACAAAATGAAATAGCAGTAAAGAGATAGAATATCTAAAAAGAAGCCAAAAACAAATTCTGGAACTGAAAGTACACTGACTGAAATGAGAAATTCACTGTGAATGCTCCTTGACTTAAAATACAGGTACATCCCAATAAACCCATCAACCCATTGTAGGTTGAAAATATCTTAAGTTGGAAGCATTTAATGCTGGCAACACAGCAGACAATCCCCAACTTATAATGGTTTGACTTATAATTTTTCAACTTTATGGTGGTACAAAAGCCATATGTATTATTAGAAACTGTAACCTCTTTGTAAGTTGTAAGGAGCTCCTCGACTTATCATGGGGTTACATCTGGATAAATCTGTCGTACAGTCAGGGACTGTAGAGAGATTCAAAGGCACATTTGAACAGGTAGAAAAAAGAATCAGCAAACTTACAAAATGATTGGGTCTGAGAAACAGAAAAAAGAAGAAAAGTGAACAGAGCCTAAGGGAACTGTGAAACACCATCAACTAAACATACAAAAAAGACAGTAATGTAAGAAATAAGGAACAAAAAAGCTCTAAGGCATGTAGAAAACAAATGGCAAAATAGCAGAAGTAAGTCTTTTCCTTTTATCAGCAATTACTTTAAATATAAATGGATTAAGCTCTCCAATCAAAAGGCAGAGATTGGCAGAATGGATAAAGAACATGATTCAACTATATGTTGGTTACAAGAGACTCACTTTAGATCCAAGGATATAAATAGATTAAAAGTAAAAGACAAAAGGATATTCCATGCAAATAGTAGCCAAAAGAGAGCAGCTATATTATTATTAGACAAAATGGACTTTAAATCACACAAGGTCAAACATTATATATTAATAAAAAGTTCAGTATATCAAGAAGATAAAACAATTATAAACACTTATACCCTTAATAAGAGACCATCAAAATATATGAAATAAGAATTGAGGGGGAAAGTGGACAATACTACAATAGTAGTTGGAGAATTCAATATCCAACATACACAGACCACTGTACCCAACAGTAGGACACACATACATTCTTTTCAAGTGCATATGGGACATTTTCCAGGATAGACCATATTTTGGGCCATAAATTAAGTCACAACAGACTTAAGATAGATATTATACAAAGTGTCTTTTCCAATCACATGGGCTGCAGTTAGAAATCAGTAACAGAAGGAAAACTGGAAAATTCAGAAATTTGTAGTAATTAAAACAACACACTCTTAAACAATCAGTGGACCTAAGAAGAAATCACAAGGGTAATTAGAAAATACTTAGAGATGAATGTAAAAGAAAACACAACATGTCAAAACTTATGGCACGTGGTGAAAACAGTGCTAATGGGGAAATATGTAATTATAAATACTTAACATTAAAAAACAAAAAATAGGCCTGGCATGATTGCTCATGCCTGTAATCCCAGCACTTGGGGAGGCTGAGATAGGAGGATCCCTTGAGGCTAGGAGTTCAAGACCAGCCTGGGCAACATAGCAAGATCCTGTCTCTACAAAAAATTTTAAAAATTTAAAAAACAAGAAACATTTCAAGTCAACAACCTAACTTTATAACTTAAAGAACTAGAAAAAGAAGAATAACATAAACCCAAAGCTAACAGAAGGAAGGAAATAAAGATTCAAGCAGAGAAGCAAAATAAATAATAGAAAAATAATAGAGAAAATCACTGAAACCTATGGTTGGTTCTTCAAAAATATCAACATAATTGACAAACCTTTAGCTAGATGTACTAATAAAAAAAGAAGACTCAAGTTACTAATATCAGGAATGAAAGTGGAGACATTACTACTGATTCTATAGAAATAAGGGTTGTAAGCACTCTAAACATTTTTATACAATCAAATTGGATAACCTAGGTGAAATAGACAAAATTCCTAAAAACACAAAACTTTCCAAGACTAAACCATGAAGAAATAGTAAATCTACATAGACCTATATCAATGGCATTATTCACAATAGCCAAAATATGGAAGCAACTCAAGTGCTCGACAGATGATTGACAAGGAAAATGTGGTATATTCATACAGTGGAATATTATTGAATATTAAAAAGAGGAAATTCTGACAACATGGATTACCTTTGAGGATATTACGCTGAGTGAAATAAGCCAGTCACAAAAATTTGAATGCTGTGTGATTCCACTTATATGAGGTACTTAGAGTAGTCAAAATCATAGAGACAGAAAGTAAAATAGTGGTTGCCAGGAGCTAGGGAGCTATTGTTCAGTGGGTTCAGTGTCAGTTTTGCAAGATGAAAAGAATTCTAAAGATGGAGGATGGCAATGGTTGCACAACACTATGAATGTGTACTTAATATCCTGAACTGTATACAAGTGATTAAAATAGTAAATGTTATGGGGAAAAAAACTAGAAGAACACAAAAATGGGGTTTTAACCCTTATTTTTAAAATGAATATTAAAAGGGCAATATTACGCCCCATTGGGAGGGGTACAGTCAATGGTGTGTTGGAGCTGCTCCTAAAAGCTGGTGAGAGCCATTTGTTAAGTAAGAAATTTTACGAGCCTATTATAAGCTTGAAATCAGCCACAGTGGGAGCATTTATACTATGGATGTCAACAAATGCTACAAACCAGGGTTTTTTGTTTTTTTAAATTGCTTTTTGCCCCCTCTTACCCTTGCTGGAATAAAAGAGCTAGTTTACTAGCATATCACTGGGTATGATATATTATAGCTCATTTGTTGGGTTGGTAAAATACTGACTGACTGATTTGTTTTTCTGTATTTGGCTGTTAGAATACTATTTGTGGAATAAATTTTTAAGCATAAAAAAATACTTGTTAAGTGGTCTCAACATTGTAATTTCAAAGAAATATTACTTCAATAATGTGCTATATATAAAAATCCAGGTAACTTAAAAGAGTTTTATATTGATCAGAAGATAAGTTCAATTCATATTCACAAAAGCAGACATACCCAGATATGATCACATAACAATTCAATAAGCTGTCACTAAATTACATTTTCTTTCTTGTAGTTAAATTGTCTTCTCTCGTTACTATTTGATATATTTCTGAGCATATCTGCAGCAATGCTATTTATGTTCTTGAAGCAACATTTGGCAGTGTGTTATAAATTCCTTGGACTGTTCAGTTCATTTTATCGGAAAACCAAAAATGATCCACAGAGTGAGGAAGTGCTTATTAATTCAGAACACTTTGGAAGAGACTCAATTTAATAATCAATCTCCTTCCTCTGTACATCTTTTAAACTCCATTTTATAATAGGGACCAGTATCAATTTTACGGTGGCATATGAGAAATTAGAAATGCCAATGAGTTTTAAAGCAAAGAGTAAAAGATACTTAATAGTAATGACTTATTCTGATGTTTAAATACTTTTTAAGAATGTATCTGTGCCCTAAGGTTGTTATTAATTCATAATAATTTAGCACATTTATATTAAACTGACAGGTACTTCAGTGGTATTTTTCCCTTTTCTACTTGAGAGTTTCTAAGTTTTTTTTTTTTTTTACCTTTTTATGGTGTATACATTAATCGTATGTTATATAATACTCAAATTTAGCACAATGGCCATTATATGAGGAAAAGCATTCTTGTTTTATAAGAACACATCTATTAGGAAAACTTTGCATATTTTAACATGTGATTTCGAGGCATATGCTAATGTATAACTAAATCAAGCTTTTGAAAATCTGAATTTCATATTACTACTGAGTAAGTGCTAGTGTTCTCATTATGTAGTATATACCCTTTTAAACACTTTATTAACAATTGGGAGATTGCATTTTAATTTTATGGTGAAACTGAGCCTTTAAATGAGTCAGTATATAATTTCACTTTGTGTCATGGTTCCCAAAACCACACCCAGATTCAATAATTCATGAGGAAGACTCATGGCTATACTTTATTACAGTGAAAGGATATAAAACAGAATCAGGAAAGGGAAAATATGTATGGGGCTAAGTTCAGAGGAAACCAAGTACAAGATTCTAGAGTCTTCTCTCAGTGGAGTCAACCCAGGATGTGCTAAATTCCCCCAGCAAGGAATTGTGGCAATACCTTTGAGATCTTGCCCACCAGGGAAACTCATTAGAGGCTCAGTGTCCAAGGTTTTTACTGGGGACTGTTTACATAGGCAGCTTCTGCCTGTTGGCATGTTCCAAAATTTTAGATGCCCAGAAGGAAAGCAAGTGTTCAGCATAAACTGTATTGTTTTTGCAAACAGGTTAGGTATAGTGAGCTACTCTTACCAGTTTTGGGAAGGCGAAAACCTTCCCAAAACCTAAGTTCCCAGATGCCAGGCAAGAGCCAATCTTGTGTGCAGGCCTTTCAAAGGATAGCGGTCGAGCCTGCTCTGTTAACTCTTTTATGTACACATTTTATATTTTCCTTTTTCAGCAGTTCATCTATTTATTATTCTGTGTTCTTAAATAAAGTACTACGAAAATATTGGCCAGTTTACGGCAGATTTTCAGGATGTTTAGTGTGGATAACAGCCTGACATCAATTTTTGGTTGGCTTTCAAATTTGCTTCTGATCTCTGCTTCAATTTAGTGTTTAGTTATTTTGATTCTTTTAGTTCATGTTTCTGTTGTTCTTAGTATAAAAACTAACATTCTACCTCTCCAACATCTTTTCCACAGCCTTCTCCTCCCTCAAGGCTGTTCTAGTTTTCTTGGCTTTCCTTCACTTCCTCAATATCATTATTTCTCTTGCTTCAACACCTTGACACAGTGTTTCCTCTGCCTAGAATGACCTTCTCATCCTTTTTGTCTAGTACAGTCGTGCTTGTCTTTTAGATCTCAGAAGGCCTCAGTTAACAGGTTTTTTTAAAATACTTTTGAAAGTGCCTCAAATATTGTCTTCTCAATCCTTGCATATTGGCTGTTAATAAACTACATTTTCTGCTATAGTATATACAATTGCAATTGAATACAGTTGAGTCTATATATGTATACCTCTCTAAAAAGATAAGTCCTTTCAAGCTTTTAAAATTATTTATTTCAAAAAGTTATTCTATTACTAACATTTTAGAAGCAATTAAATTTTTGATATGGTTTCTCCTTCACTCATTCCCTTCCTTCCTTCTCCATCTCTCCTTCTTTCCTTTTCCTTCCTTCTATATTTTCTTTTAAGTAGAGTCATAAAAGAGTAGACTCTTGGCAAAAGAAACATAAAAGGGAGAATTGTTTATGCCCAGTTTTTATTGTGTATGATTAACAGAAAAAGCAGTATAGTTTAAGAAAAGTCTCTGTGTACTTTAAGGTTCTACTGAAAAAAATGGGAGAAGTAAATATATGGCAACTGTCTTTGCATGTAGATCAATATAGATATGCTATTTGGACAATATGAAATGGTTTATTTAACAAATATATAAATTTCTTAAGTATTTATATCCTGCCCATTCATTTATTTCCTACTTACGTACTAGGCACTGTGCTGGTAAATAAAACATGCATGATCCCTATATAATTAATAGGAATCACAGTCTAACAGGGGAAGGTATATAATCAAAATATCACATACATATTTTTATAATTTCTGATTAGTGCTAAGAAGGAGAATTACAGACAAGTAATGGAGTTTAATCTGGAAGAATTAAAGTAAGCTTTCATATGAAAGTAAAAATTGAGCTTAGGTTCTAAAAGATGAGTAGTTTTACTAGGTGAGAAATGATGAGAATATTCTAGACAGAGGATCTGTGTCAAGGCCTTAAAGCAAGAGGAATAATGATATTTTTGAAGAGCTAAAGGAAGGCCAAGTTGCTAGAACACTGAGGGGGAGGGGAAGGATGTGAAGAAGATGCTGAAGAGATGGGATTTGGTTGTTATACTAGAAACAATGGAAAGCCAATGAAGGATTTTCTGCAAGAGAGTAACATCAAATTTGTGTCTTTTAAAAGATCAGTTTGACTCCTGGATGGATAACTAATTGGTGGACAAGAATGGATGTAGAATATCTGTGACAAGGTTCTTGTGCTTTCTGAGACATGATAATAACTTGAAACTGGTCATAGGTGATAAGATCAATAGGACTTCATTGTGGATTAAATATGGGTGATGATGGAGGGCTGATTGCTTATCACAGAGATACCCTACATAGGTTTATTGCTTGTATAATTGGATGGATGATGGTACTATTCAGTGATAGGAAACACTGTAGAAAGGACATGTTTGGAGGGGAGGGCCATGAGTTTAGTGTAAAATATCTGAGACTTATACTTCATTGTCCTTAAGACTTCCCATTGCTCTTAGAATAAAGATATAAATTCTTAACATGACTTACAAGGCTGTGTATTTATTCTCATTCTGTCCCATGCTTTTCTTTGTTCTCTGTGCTTAGTCACGTACCTTCTTTAGTCTTCTATCCTTCAAACAGTGCTGTTTTCTCTCCCTGGAATCTCTTTCGGCACTCTCTCTTCACCGACTTAACACATTCTCATCATTCAGATCTCACCTCTGAAGTGATCACTTCTCTAAGGAAGTGTTGGAGTATACTGATCAGAAGGAAAATATATATGATACATTATAATATATTTTATGATAAATATTGCATATGTAATACATATATGTACACACATATGGACTTGACTCAACTTGTAGATTTTTATTCGTTACTTTCATTTTTTATTTTGATTTTCAAATTGTCCATGTTCTGACTAATGGGATCCCTTTCAGGCTGTTGCCTTTGTTCTTTTGACGTGTCCTTATCACTTTTTGAGCACTTCTTACCACACCAAAATATTTCCAGATTCATCTTGTACTTTCCCAGCCCTGTCCCTGAACCAGCCATTTCTCTAAGGAGCTCTGATTCCTTTCAGTGGGGAATGGTGTCAAGAAACCAAGATGTGGGAACTAAATGTACTCATTACTTCTGGGGTGTCTTTGCTTTTAGACCCTCTTAAATAATTAAAAAATTACTTAGGCTAGTCCCTTCCACCCCCATGAGGTTAAGTTATTCATTTGAAGTACAGTTAAATTCAGTTGTTTCTATTTGTATTCCATTTTAGGCACCCCACCTCTAATCTCTGTTGATTTGATTTGTTTTTAAGTGTGTAAAACAACATGGTCTTCAAAGTAAGAACTAAATAGAAAGGTATACTCATTTTGTCCACCCATTCCTTCTGTTTGTTCCTGCCTGCCCATTTCTGTCCCATATATTTAAATTTCCTTTTTTAAATAAAAGGATAATGATACCATTAGACATTTTTATATACTTTACTTTTTTCATGTAACAGTTTATCCTGATATAACTGACCATTCCATATGAGTTCATAGAGCACTTTTTGGCTTTTAAAAATAACTGCATAGTACTCCACTATGTATGTGTACCGTAATTTATCTCATCTAAGCTTCTTATCTAAGCTTCCAATGTTTAACAGTTACAAACAATACATAATCTTGTGGATATACTTTTGTCTTGCTGGTGGTATATCTTAGGGGTAAATTCCTAGAAGTGGGATTGCTGAATCAAAGTTAAATGCATATATAGTCTTGTAAGGTATTGCCAAATTCCCCACCAGGAGAGTTGTACCAGTTTGCATTTTTACTAGTAGTGTGTGAGTGTGCCTCTTTTTCCCCACTACTACTTCAGTAAAATGTTTTGACATACTTTTAAATTTTTACCAATCTAATAGGTAAGAAATGGTATCTTGGTATAATTTTAAATTGTATTTGAGAGTGGAGTTAAACATCTTTTCATATGTTTAATATGACTATTTATTGTACATGAGGTTTTGTCTCTTTCTAGGACTCAGTGCTTTATCTTTTGAAACTGTTTCACAGGTCCCTGAGGTTTTTTCTGTTCAGTTTTTTTCAATCTTCTATCTTTGTGTTCTTTAGATTGGATAATGTGTGTTGAGCTATCCTTTAGGATCATTGACCTTTTTTCTCTGTCATCTCCTTTTTGCTGTTGAGCTTATCCAGTGAATTTATGGTGTTTTTCAGTTCTAAAATTTTTAGTTTTTATTTATAGTTTCTATTTCTCACCTTTTCATTTATTTCATACATGGTTTTCTTTACCTTATGGAGTGTAGTTATCATAGCTGCCTTAAAGTCCTTGCTAATTCAAACATCTCCTTTATTTTGGCATTCGTATCTGTTGATTTTTTTTCTTGATAATAAGTCACATGACCTTGTTCTTTGAATGTCAGGTAATTTTAGATTGTTAACGTATCCTGGACATTGAAATGTTACGATATGTAAACTCTGGGTTCTGTTATAGTCCTCTAGAGAATAGTGATAACTTTGTTTTAGTAGGCATTCAACCCTGTTAGTTCAAATTGTAAATTCTATCTCATCTTCCATCAGCTCTTTCCCCTTTTGTCGACCCAGTAATTCAGTTCTCAGCTCTCTAAGCATTTGTTACTTTTTTGAGTCTGTCTCACACATATATAGTTTAGAGGTTAAACCAAGACTTGTGAATATTTATGCTTAGAAATGAGGAATCACCTTCTCCAGCTCTCTTCCCCTCAAAATTTCCCCCACATTGTCCAGTTTTCTTGGTTTCTTGGGCCATATATGCAATGGAGTTTCTATTGGAGTTTTAGCTACTGTATGACTTTAAAACTGGGGCCCACTCTCGGGGCAAAGCCAGCCAAAATAAAATTGGAAACTCACCCTTATGTGGTTTGCTTTTCCACGTTTTGACCCCTTCCGTAATCCCTTTGGTTTTGTTTACTTTTCTTAGTCTTCAAGCAGAAGGGTGTGTATGCTTTCTGGTTGAGAGTTAGTTATAATAATAGAAGGGTGAGCTGTTGGGGATTATACCTCTTGATTTGTGTGGTTTTATTTGTTCTTCATGCTGGTTTGAGTAGTTTTTGATAGATGTGTTGGGAGATTTGAATTTATATAGCTGTTGTTACCTCTGTTACCTTGGTAATCAATTTGAATTTTTTTTTCTCTGAATCCAGCTTAACACATTTTACTTTTTTTTGTACTTTTTGAAATAATGTATTGATTAGGTAAAAGAAATATGTTGTTTTTAGTTTTCAGCAGTTCCATCTATAAGAAAGTTTGTTGTAAGAACTATATAATAGGAATTTTAAATAAATATAAAACCTCATATTATGGAAGCATTTTATTCCATTAATTTGTAATGTTAAGGGTAGGTCAAAAAGTTTATTAGACTAATTAGAAAAATAATTACCCAACAAAAGCAGTCATAATCAACTCTGAATTTCAAAGGGGCTTATTCTAGATGGAAAAAATTTCAACATCTTCATAAGAAAATAAAGACTATTTTTTATAGCTTTCTCTAGATAGAGGACATAAAGAGTTTTAATCCTGCAAAAGCAACGTGAATTTGATCATGTGTGTTTTTATGTAGTAATCAACATTATCATAAGATTAAATGTGTTGATCTTTTTGTGTTTAAATGCATTGGAGATATTAAAGTAGTTCTACTTAAAAAAAAAAAAAAAACAACTGTGGACTGCTTGTATTTATAAATGACCCAAAACCTAATATGTGGATGATGATAATGCAAACTTTAATATTTCATAATATTTAACATATCATTCTTCTTTTTCAGATGGTCTTCTGATTGTTGGTGTTCACTCGGCTAAGTTTCCAAATGAAAAAGTCCTGGATAACATTAAGAGTGCTGTTCTTCGGTACAATATCACCCACCCTGTGGTTAATGATGCAGATGCCAGCCTGTGGCAAGAACTGGAAGTTTCCTGCTGGCCAACTCTGGTCATACTCGGACCCCGTGGAAACATGTTGTTTTCTTTGATTGGCGAGGGACACAAAGATAAATTATTTTTATACACTTCAATAGCTTTAAAGTATTACAAAGACAGAGGACAGATCAGAGATAATAAAATTGGGATAAAACTATATAAAGATTCTTTGCCACCTTCACCATTGCTATTTCCTGGCAAAGTAACAGTAGACCATGTTACTAATAGATTGGTAATAGCAGACACTGGACATCATAGAATTTTGGTCGTTTGGAAAAATGGACAAATTCAATACAGCATTGGAGGTAAAGTTTGCTTCTGATTATATATAATGCATTTTACAGTAAAATAGGTAAATATATAAAAATTGAAATTTTATAAATAACTAATTATAGAAAGATAATATGCATTGACTTTTAAATTCACCACAAAAGTATTTTGTTAATTAATGTATGATATCTGAATTAACCTCTTTTTACACCCTCATAAAGTAAACAAAAATGCCCAAAAAGCTGTAGGTCAAAAGGAGAAAATTGTGAAGTTATAGCTTTTAAGTATAATTATGTATCCCATCTTATTTTTTTTAAAAACTGCCATACTTGTTGTGTCTTAAGAAATTTATATACATTTTGAATTTCAGACATTTTAAATGGGAGTGTTATATTTCACTTTCCAACAAAATATAGCCATATCTTTTTTAAGACCATGACAGTACCCCATGAACTTGAGATTTAGATTATAAAGTAAATAAGCTAGGATTTGCACATGATTTTGCTTTTCTCTCTTTTCTTCCATAACAATGTAAGCATGCTTCTGGATCTGTTTCCTTTGGGTGTAGCAGAACATTAATATTATCATGCAAGCATAGATGATTTTGTTCTATATCTGTCTAGTCTTAGATCTAAAAATACCTCTTGGTTACAATTAATAAAATCTACTAAGTACATTCTATTAATTTTGCTTATCCAGGCTGAACTGACATCTAACAGCATATTAGTCAAAGAGAAAAGTAATTCATCTCTTTGCAATCAATCCTGGTTTAGTAACATATTCAACATAAGTTCATAAAGTGGGAGTGTCTCAGTGTTCCTGTTGCAAATAAGCTAATCATACTCCCAAGGCCCAGTGTTATTCTTAGTATACCAAGATAGAATATATATTGTATTTTGTGGTGTTTGTTTTGTTTTGGCTACTTGGTATTTTGATTTATGGCAGGCATTTATGAGAATTGCTACTCAAAAAGTGTCTTGTAGCAATTTGAATCTATTAATATATGGATTGGCTATATTAATGGTACCATCATTTTTAATGTAGTTTCTTAATGCTGAAAATACATAGAGTAAACAAACTTATAGTCTCTGCCTTTAAAAAAAAAGAGTTTTTAATAGGTTCTGTAATTTTCAAAATAGTATAGGTGAATATTCTTTGTAACCCACAGCAAGCTACATCTCCCAAACACGTTTCTAGGAATACTGTTTTCATGTGATATATTAATAGTTATTTTTCAATTTTTAAAAAGAATTGTTTGGTCATATATACTCAGAAAACACGGATTTGATGTGGTTTAACAAATTTTTGTTGTGGTGGTATCATAAGACTTCTCAAATCTTTTACCCTTCTAATGTGCCTCATGAATATCATGAATAGAGGGGGTTATAGTACACTGTATTATCCAACTTGAAGTGACCAAAGAACTCCCCTTATCAACAACAATAATAGTATTATGAGTAATAATATTAGTAATTACAGCAAACACTATATGCCTGGTGTTATTCTAAGCACTTTACCTATAGTAACTTATTTTTGTCCTCACAATGCTGTGAGTTAGATATATTATTAGTTCCATTTTATAGGAGAAAAACTGAGACACAAAGAACTTGTCCAGATCATCAGCTAGGAAGAGGTAGAGCTGGAGTTTAACATAAGTCTTTTGGGCTCTTGAGTTCATTTTCTAGCCACTACGTTTACTACCTCTCCTACTGACATCTAGGACAAAGCAGTTTGGAACTGCAAAGCAGTTTGGAACTTCTGACTTAGAGGCTTTGAATGGCTTGTCTCCTGCCATGGAAATAACAATTATATTTACTGTGTTATACTCTCCATCCTTGAAACTCCGCCTGCATTGCAAAAGCTAAGAAGTAGACCAGAATCACTCTTTGTCTATCTTGTCTATTGAAATATTGTTGGACTTCGTGACAAAGTATTAATAAAATAGTAGATATGAAAGATTGTTAACCTGAGGTCTTTGGACTGTTAATTATATGCTGGAATGGTCCTTGGGATCTAGAATGGTGTGCAACATTTTGGGGCGTGTATATTTTTCTAGGGAAAAGGGTCATAATTTTCATTGTATTATCAAAGGAGTATATGTTTTGAAATTGTTAAAAATTGTTTATCTCGTTGCTGAAAGATTGAAATTATTTTTAAATCTTTCTAGTCTAGGTAATAGGTAATTAGAATGCCTTTAAGATTATTTTCTTCTGATACATGCTGCTATATTTAAGTGCACTAGTAATTACACTGTAAGCCCTGTCATTAGCAAAATTCACTCTTGAGAAAAATCGATATCCTGGGAAACATTTCAGTTTTTAGGTAGAAGTATCATGTTATTTGTATTAAAATCCTAGCAGTAAATACAAATTTTATTTTTTTTGTGAGATCACTTTTTAAGTGGGAAAGTTTTGTCTTATGACTGTCTTGTCCTTTAGGACCCAATCCTGGAAGAAAAGATGGAATATTTTCAGAGTCAACTTTTAATTCTCCACAGGGTGTAGCCATAATGAATAATATCATATATGTGGCAGACACTGAGAACCACCTTATAAGAAAGGTAATTTTTCATTTTAATGCTTTTAATACTTCTAATCAGAAAAACTGATATTTATTTGCTGCATTAAATATTTGCAGCTAAATGGTGATGCTTAAGTATGTCAAAGCATTCTTACTCAGCTTTTTTCCAAAGTACTTGCTTTAGTTTTGTTTTTCTTTGTATCAGAATGTAGTTGCCACAGAAGAACACATAGTTCTTTTTTTAATCCTTTGTTTCAAAGTCATGTGCCTAACTCCCCAAAACACCTCATTTTGAAGTATTTTCTTAACCACTAGTTTACAAAGTGATCCTTTGTCCTTTTTCAGTTAAATTTTCTCAAACTAGAAAAAAATTATACCACTCCTTCCTCCCTTCAACTCTTATGCTTTGGCTGGAAATACTTATTAGTTCATTAGTCTTAAATTTTGTTTTATTTCATTATGAAAGGAATGTGTGTTCTTGTTTTTAAGAAATCAGTTAATACACAAAGCTAAAAAAGTCCCCTGATAATCAATTCCTATTCCTCATAGGTAACCAACCGCTGTTAAAATATCTTTTTTAGACATTTTCTACTCATATACAAATAAATTTATGTTAAAAAGACTATTTCTAGAGAACGTTTTTAAACAAACGGAATCATACCATACATAACGTTTTTCAGGTTTTTCTGTGTTTTTTTCCTTATTAGTCATATGAATGATATGATTATATCACATTCCATTGTAGATATGCCCAGTTATTCTAAACATTCCCTACTGATTGCTCGTTCAGCTATAATCGATTGGTCTTTAAGTTGCCATCTATTTGAAAAATAGTTCATCTAACCCATCCTGTCTAAACACATTGTTTCAAATACTTCTTTGCTTTACTCACTGTTTTTTTTTTCAATATTGACATTTATCCTCATTTATTTGACAATATTATCTCCTATGTACATAAAATAGAAAAAACTTATAGAGAATATGTAATATCCTCTGTAATGTAAATCTCTATAAGGGCAAGAAGTATGTTTTCTCTACTACTGAAATCCTAGCACCTAGAACAGGACCTGGCCTGTGGTAGATGTTGAGTAGATACTTATTGAATGAATTTATGAGCAAACAGCACGTCTTTAATGAAGTGTTTTCAAAAAGTGTATATCCCTCTTAATACAAAAAGGTGTTAACATGAAAAAAGGATTTTGTGTATTAACAAACTAAAGCAGGTGTATTTTTTGAAAGTCTTGGAGACTTAAATATGTTAACATATTGTTGAGTACGTTAGTGGGGGATATTTACGCAGTATTTCTAAACTTATTTGACCAGGAAGCCCTTTATAGGCAGAGCTTCTCATGGTGATGAGAAGGACTAATCTTTCCATGGTGTATACTTTGGGGGGAAATGGTTTCCTATTACCAAGCTCTTAAAGATCAATATTTCTTTATCTTTTGGGGATTGTATGCATCTATAATTCATTGGTGTCATAAATATCCAACAGTATAGAAAGTGATAATGAAGTAGTAAGATAGCCTGCAACACTCAGGGAGTACTTGTCCTTTTTAATTGTATGTTATTTCTCCTTTAGAACGTAATAGATTTTGTAGTATTGACCATGTGTGCAGCGTTTCAAATATTTATGCATTTATATAGCATAATCACAATAAATTTAGGTTACCTGAAGTTTTTCTATATTGTATGACTTAGTTTAGTGTCTGCAAAAATAGGAACTAGAATTATGATTTCTTTTAAAAAATATAAGAATATTTATTGTAGTTAATTTTTGTTTAAGACCTCATTTGCAGAGGGTTGAGCTGTTTATAATCCTACATTCACAGCTCACAAACATCATTGTTTCATGCAGACCTTTCTCTTGTTTAGAATAATTTATTAATTTATAAATTCTCCTACATACTGATTCCCAACTCTCACTGTCATTCCCCTTATATAAACATACTTATAGGCAACCATTCTGGTTTCATGCATCTCTTTTTATTTGTGTGTGACCTGTCGTGTTTTGTTTGCATGGTTTTTTAAAATGATTTTATTGTGGTGTATTTTATGTATGATAAAGTACACCCATTTCAAGTATACAATTCAATAATTTTTAGTTAATTTAACAGGTTTTGCAAACTATAATCATAAGTTGTTTTTAGAACATTTTTCATCCTCACAACCAATTATAGATAATCTCCGTTCCCACCGCCAGCCCAGAGCGACCACTAATCTACTTTCTGTCTCTATAAATTTGCCTTTTCTAAACATTTTATATAAATAGAATCATACAATATATGTTTTCTTGTGTTGGCCTCTTTCATTTTGCGTAATGAAAGGTTCATCTGTGAAGTAGCTTGTTAGTAGTTAATTCCTTTGTGGTGTTGGATAGCTTTCTGTTGTATGGATATATGATATTTCATCTGTTCATTCACCATTGATGGACATTTAGATTGTTTCCAATTTGGGGCTGTTATGAATAATCTTGCTGTGAACATTAATATACAAATTTTACATACACATCCATTTTCATTTCTCATGGGTAGATACCTAGAACCAGAATTGTATAGTTACATGTTTTGCATTTAATTTTTTTGAGAACTGCTAAATTGTTTTCCTCAGCAGTTGCACCATTTTACATTCTCACCTGCAATATATGTGGGTTCTTTTTTTTTTTTTTTTTTAGAAAGAGTCTCACTCTGTTGCCCAGGCTAGAGTGCTGTAGTGTCAGCCTAGCTCACAGCAACCTCAAACTCCTGGGCTCAAGCAATCCTCCTGCCTCAGCCTCCCGAGTAACTGGGACTACAGGCATGCGCCACCATGCCTGGCTAATTTTTTCTATATAT
>CAUYRT010000311.1:0-47545 GCA_963574885.1 Lepilemur ruficaudatus
CCTCATTTGCAAAAATGAGCTACATACCCCCGGCATTCCTAACATGCCATCTCTCTAAAACGTTATGAAGAAGACCCCAAAGGCAATCACAGCAACAACAAAAATAAATAAATGGGACCTGATCAAATTAAAAAGCTTCTGCACAGCCAAGGAAACAATCATTAGAGCCAATAGACAACTTATAGAATGGAAGAAAATATTTGCATGTTATACACCCAATAAAGGGCTGATAACCAGAATCTACAAAGAACTCAAGCAAATCATCAAGAAAAAAAATCAAACAATCCCATTAAAAAGTGGGCAAAAAACATGAACAGAAACTTTTCAAAAGAAGACAGACTAATGGCCAAAAAACATGGAAAAATGCTTAACATCTCTAATCATCAGGGAAATGTACATCAAAACCACAACGAGATATCACTTAACTCCCGTGAGAACGGCTTTTATCAAAAGTCCCAAAACAACAAATGTTGGCATGGATTCAGAGAGCTAGGAACACTCATACACTGCTGGTGGGACTGCAAACTAGTACAACCTCTATGGAAAGCAGTATGGAGATTCCTCAAAGAACTAAAAGTAGAACCACCATTTGATCCAGCAATCCCACTACTGGGTATTTTCCCAAAGGAAAAAAAGACATTCTATAAAAAAGACACCTGTACTCGAATGTTTACAGCAGCACAATTCACAATTGCAAAGATGCAGAAATAACCCAGGTGCCCATCAATACGTGAGCGGATTAATAAAATGTGGTACATGTACACCATGGAGTTCTACTCAGCCATAAAAAAAACAGTGAACCAATACCTCTTGTACTAACCTGGATGGAGCTGGAGACTATTCTTCTAAGTGAAACATAAGAATGGAAAAACAAGCACCACATGTACTCATCATTAACTTGGAACTAATCGATCAACCCTTACATGCACATGAGAAAGTAACAGTCATCAGGAATCAAGCAGGTGGGAGGCGGGAGGAAGGGACGGGTAAAGTCACACCTAACGGGTGCAATGCACACTATCTAGGGCACGGGGACACTTACAACTTTGACTCCAATGGTACAAAAGCAATTTATGTAACCAAAACGTTTGTACCCCCATAATATTCTGAAAAAATAAATAAAATTTTTAAAAAAATGCTTGACCCGACCGATAATCCTAATCACGTACGCACGGGGTTCATAGAGGAACTTGGAACGTGCCATGCAGCCCTTGCCCACGGTGGCCGCCGCCACTGCCGCCTTCTGCACATGTCTCTTCCCTCCTGCCAAGACCCGCAGGCTACATCTGTGCTCCTGGTCACTCTGCAGTTCCTCTGTTGCAAAACACTCAACCAGCCCAGTGAAAGGGGATTGAGAAGGCCGAACACTGCTCTCCATTGTGCTCCGCTCCACGTCTGCTTCACGTCCTCGTCACCCTCCCCTCCCTTCCCCGAGCCAGAGAGGAGGAGTAAATACCGGGTAGTTCTTGGCCGTAGCCAGTGGGCGCAGGGATGGGTGAGCCAGCACTCCCGGCAGGTGCGTCGTCACCCAGCTCTGCGTGGCCCACACTCTTTGGTTTCCTAGCCTGGGTTTGTCACATCTGTACACTTCTTCCCAGGCATGTGGCGACAGCGTCATTGTGCATTTTATGGTTATGAATGGCACAGCCTGGCGACTGGCAGATGATTATTTCCATTCCCCGTCATGCATTATCAATCTAATTTGCCATTACGCGCCATTTTTTGCATGCATTCCTCCTACAGCCAAGACAAAGAAAGGCAAGAGCCCCACGAGGAAGCCGGCATCACCAAAGAACAGGCCGATTCCGGTAGAAACTATGGAGTTACAGCCTCGAGTCTGGGGGGAGAGGTTTCGGCCAATCTGAAGTGAAAAACATCATGAACACGTTTGGCATTTTGCATTAGGATCAAGGATCTAGACTCTAAGGTGGCAATGCATTGCTAACTGAGAAAGAAGAGCCGCATCACAGCCCAGGCTAAGAAAAGATGACAGGCGAGTAATGAACAAGTTACATCATACTTTCGATCACTGGGTTTTCAGGTTTCCAATGAGGCCTAAATGGACCCACGCTGGAGTGTGGTATGATACATTCACTCTGTGATTTGCTTACTCCATAAGAATCAGTACTTATCATGAGCAGCAGGTTAAATGTCCTGAGTATGATATGAACAAAAAATAGGCAGTAGCCATGGATAGGTAAATACAACGACAGGAGCAAGAAGCAGCCACATGCATGTCGCAGGGTGTGGAGCTACAGGTACATGTTATCAATGCTCTTGACCGTGGACGATAAGTTGCTGCTTGCATTGCATCATGGGATGGCCGGAGCTCACCTTTAAAACCAAAACCTAGAAACCATGTCACATGATAGAGATCGTGCTTCCTCACCAGCTAGATCCCCCCAGAACCGTCTCCGAATTGGAGTGAGTTATGCTGTTTGGGCATCTGTAGGAGGTTACTTGTTCGGTTCAAACAGAGGCCACCAGCTCATTTTTTCTCCATTACTTGGTAGCAATAAGTCCACTGAACTGAACCAGATCTTTCATATTCTTCTATTACTTTCCAACAATTGTGGTCTTTATTCTTAGCAGTAATTTCCATCTTCAAAGAGAAGAGTATTTCTCCTTGGGGGAAAGATACCTTATTTCCACTGATATAATTAAGCACTGAACACACACACATACTCGTTAGCACCCAAAATAAGCATTAGTGCAATTTGCTAAACGGTAGCAACAGCTCTGATCATCTTCTGTAAAAGCAAGAGAGGAACAATGATAGGTACTTTAGGATAATGCTACTCATGGTGGAGCTGGCTACCTTCAATGTAGGGTGTGTCTAAATTATTCCTTAGAAGAGCAAGACATGCTGATCCGATGGGACAGAGGAAAGGGTGGCAGGTGATGGATTTAGGGAACTAAAAGGAAACTGCTGTGGACAGAATTTTTGCTAAGTTGGATTTATGCTGATGCGGAAAACTTCTCCCAGAAGAGAGCAGCGAAACCGTCTGGCCTTTGTGTGCAATGGGGACTCTGAAGCCCAGGGTTCCAAGAGCTATAGTTCGAGCTCTGGAGATGAAATGTTCTAGGAAAAGCAAAAACAAAAAAATGGAAAATGCTATCAGTGTACTTCAGTCTGATGACAGCTGGAGAGAACGCCGTGAGATAAAACACTCAACAGCTCACCCTTGCTCAACAGATCAGATTTTCAGTAGCCACTTTTCCCAGATTCTCTGACTGTTTGATATTGCTTATCATAGGAAAAATTCAAGTATCTACACACCCCACACAACTGATAGAATAATCCCTTCTTTCCCTTTTCTCACTGGAATACCTAACTTCTTGGAGACATCCCGTATCTTATTTTGTAACTTTCATGGCATTTTCAGAGAGCAGTGGACGACAGAGAATCAGAAATGGACAAGGTGGGCCTGTGGCCACACCACCCCGAATGGCCTGATCTCAGAAGCTAAGCAGGATCGGGCCTGGTTAGTACTTGGATAGGAGAAATGGACGAGGTGGGACGCATGGACAAACATAGTGTCCTGGGGAGGTCACAAGGGAACGTGGGCCTGGGTTACCTAGTGATCCTGCTAAGGTAAGGGAGATCCTCTTTGGCTCCCTGTTTAGCTCAAGAGGAATGTAGTTTTTAGGGTTTAGATTGAATAATCATTGGAAGATCATTACCCTATTGCCCTCCTATCAGCGAGCATTAGAAATCACTTCTAATTGAAATGCTGACGTTTTTCACAATGCATTAACCTAAGCGGAGAATTTCTGCCACAAATTTTATCATCACATCAAGTGATACACAAAAAGTGAAAGCTATGAATTAAAGTCACCAGTGAACCCATACTTAAGACATTCAGATAACTATGTAGAGCACAGTCTAAAAGAACTTCACAAGCTAGTTAGCGGTTAGCAAGCCTATTTCTCATTTTGACATATTGAACTAGAAATTCTCCAGAAGTTATACCGGTCCTTTGATCTTGCAAAGCTTTAGATTGTAAATTGTTGCATTGTACTTCCATTCCGGGTGGTGTGGCGGGCTAAATGCAGCTCTTGTAAGGGATAAGTATATGGTTTGCAGGACACATGTGAACACAGCTACAAGCATTTTGCACACACACATGTCGGCACTCACTGTGAGCACAAGCAGTATATTTATGCAGTAAAGTCAGTAATGATCTTTGAAGGAGGTCTTGCCCCACATTTACTTAAAGACAGAGGTAACCCGGCACGTCCCCTCTATGAGAGAGTTCCTGAAATTTCCTTCTCATCGCTCTCTTTCCAACACAAACCAATCACACGTTTTCCACCCACTCAGCAAGGTTGACTCAAGAGTATTTTCCTTGACAACTCTTGCATGTCCGCTATTCCACTGGGCTTCTTCTTCCAAGTTCCAATCAAGTACTCATTTCTTATCTTTTTCTTAGACCTCAGGCTGTAACTTTGTTGTAACAATAAAACCCAGGGTGGTATTCATCTGGGATATAGTTCCCATGGATTATGAAATCAGCAACTCACTGAACCTCAAGGGGCCTCAGTTTCCCCAATGACAAGATAATGCTAATGGCACTAGCCACCTGCCAGGCTCTCAGGTGACTCGGCAACAATGTCTACAAATTACTAAGAGACCTAGTGCCATAAATAACAAGTCTTATTAATAAAATCAGTCCAAGACAAGTGCCAAAAAGAACATGGCAACGGCGGTGGCACATCACACTTGGCCAGAACAAAAGAGGGTGGAGAGATTTTCTGATCCTCATTCCTACTAAAACTGTTTCCCTTTAATGAAAGAAGAATTATTTAATTTTCGTCTAAAAGGTTACTTCTACCCACACAACTCTCCACATCAGGCATTACTTCTGTCCAAGTTATCTGCAGGCAACATTCTATGCACTGGCTGGACAATGCAAGACTGATTTCAAAGCATGTCCAAATATTGCCCCCAATTAAATTAATTGGGGCTATTCAACCTCTCAGGACCAAATGGCTTCAAACCTCTGTGCCACAGGGACCCTCATTCCTGCTGTGCCTTAAACAAACCCAAACTTCATTTGCAGCAGAATGGATCCAAGAGAAGACAATGTCCAAGTTGGCTCATCTCCCCTGAGTCGAGGTTGCAAGAGACAAGTAACACTTTTGAGAATCAAAACCAGATTTCTGCTGATCTGAGGCTTTGGTCTTCGGGCTCTGTTCAAGTTACGCTCCACCACAAACGACGCCAAACTCTATGGCAATGAATGGGCTTGATGCAATTTAAGGACTAGAAATAAAACAACGAAATGTGCCGCCCCTCGCGCCTCCCCCCCTAAAAGCACTGTGTGCATTAAAGATGGTACACACAGCTAAATTCCATAAAGTCTAAGGGACAGATTATTGCAACTCCTCGGGTACTTTCCCGGGACTCAACACTGGCTTCCCTAGATGAAATCAGCAGTCTGGGCTCTCTGGTGCTTTCCCACTTAGCAGTCACGCTTTTGGAAGAGGACGACACTTATGGATGCGCAGGTGGAAGGGAAGGCTCCATCAGGTAAATGCAATCGTCAGTCCAAAATGGAACAGGCTGTCACCACCGACTAGCTCGGATTTAGAAATGTGCCTACCTAGGTTTTCTGAGCAGCCCTTCCATCAGTATCTGAACGAAGCCAGAAACCAGAAACGGTGGTAGCTGCCTCTACTGGGATGTTCCATTCATAGGGGAGACAGAGCCTCGTCCATTCATGGCGGGGTCAGGGAGTCCTTTACCGGCAGGCAGGCAGGCATTTGATCTCCTTTCTCAGCAAGCCCCGCTTCCCGGGGGGGCTGGCATGGCTGCATCATTCAGAATGGGGATGTGTATTAAGAAGCCACCGCCAGAGCTATTATTAGATCAGCCATCCCTGGGAAATTTCGCAGAATACGCCTGAATCTACCGAGCAGTTACTCTGCTAACAGGGTACTGGAGAAAGGCACCGGCTTGCTGCGTACACACAGGCAACCCACACAGCGCTCACAGAGCAGGCAGGACCGGGTAATCTCTGCTGAATCCAACATGCACCAACATTTGGGCAGCTGCCTATGATACAGAAGCGGTGCATTTAGCCAATTTTACATGAGCACGTGCTAAAGGGGGTTCCCTCCCGTTCCCCGCTTCTCCACTCCCCTTTTCTCCGCATCAAAGTTGCTGCAGCCATTTGGAATGTAAAAAGGCAAGTCAGTCCATCTTAGCGGTCCCAGGCAGCCTGCGATCAGCGGCCCGGCCTCCTGCCACCCTTGTCTGAAACGCCCTCTCCTGCACCCAAAGGACAGGACTCCCCTGTCACTTCCAGAAAAAAATTAAAAAAATTAAAAACCCATGCAGCTCTGCCTACAGCAATGTGCTTTCCTGTCTCCCTGGGTAAATGAGGCAGTGTGCGATTTTAGGCGCCCAAGGAAGGCGTGTGTGTGGAGGGGGCAGGGCAGCAGAAGGCTGCATAGTATGTGCCGCACGTGGGGTGTGTATTTCAAAATTGTAACATAGGCGAAATAAAAGACTCCAAGCCCCCTGACCAGAAGAAGCGGGATGTCTCTTTGCCCCAGACCAGCAGGAAAAAAAAATGGAAAGAGAAGTGCTGCATAATCCATACCTCCCTGCCATCGCCACTGGGAAACAAAGACACATTACCTTTTATTTTTTGCGCTTCCCGGGGAGCCGAGGAACTTCGGGCTGGCGGCGGCAGGTCCGCGGGAACCGGCGTCCCATCCGCCCCGGCGCAGGCCCGTGGCCTACCAGGCGGCCCCTGCGCCCGGCGCCGCCTCCCGCCCCGCGGCGCCCGCAGCCGCCCCGCCGGAGCTGGCGCGCCCCCGCCCCGATCCGGTCCCCGCCGCCGCCGCCGCCGCGGGCCCCGCGCGTCCGCCCATCGCCCGCTCTCGCCGAGCCTGGCCGCGCCCCCCGCGCCCCGGCCAGCCCCGGGCGGCCGCTGGGTCGTGTGCGCGCCGGGCACCGCCGCGCCCGCCCCCGATCCGCGGCCGCAGCGCGCGCGCCCGCCCCCCGCCTCCGCCCGCAGAGCCGGGGACGCCCCGAGTGGCCCCCGCCGGCTCCGCGTCCCGGCCCCTCCCCGCCGCACCCGCGGGCGACGCAAAGTTCGCTGCCCGCGAGGCTGCGAGGGCCGCGCGCGCGCGGAGTGCCCGGCGCGCCGATCCCCGAACCGAGCACCCCCTGCTCCCTGCAGCCCGAGCCCACCCGGACCCCCGCGAGAGGCCCTCGCCTACCCTGCGAGCCCAGACACGGCCGCTCCCGTGGCTGAAGGCGCAGCGCTTACCCCGCGATCCGGCCCAATTGTCTTGAATTTGAATCTCCCCCCAACTCTTAAATGGAAGTTGCTGCGAGGTAACCCAGTCACGGGGCTATTGTCACGGATTCGCGACAATCACTGCGAAAGGGAGACTTCCATTTCCAGCTGGACCTGGGGGAGGGGACCCGGCTGACACCTTCTCCTCCCCAAAAAGAGAAACAAACTCTGGGAAAACCCCCACCAAGAACAATAACTCAATTCACACTGTGTGTCTAAATGTTTATCGCTCGAGCAGCTCAATTTGCTCTTAGACACATTTTTTTTCATGCATTGTCAAAACACGGGGATAAAATCAAGGGAGCAGCAGGCGCCAGCATCCGTTGAGCAAAAGCTGACTTGTTTCAGGGGTAAAATCCCTCTCTAGGACCCGCTCCAGTCTCGAACTCCCACCGTGCAGCCATCCACTCTGGAGGCCAGAGACTGGTTTTCCTCCCACCAGGGTTGGAGGCCCTACGAGATCTGGTACCTTCATTTCCAGGGCACCAGTGGGCTGTGAGATCTCACAAACTTGTAATGAAAAAGAAATCTCTCACATCCTACCTTCTAATCGACTGAGGATTAACTCTTTCCAGACTTAGGTTGTGTATTCTCTCTTAAAGATCAGTGGTGAAAATTTCTGGCAGTCTTACAGTCAATACAAAGGAAACTTCGCATACAGTCAGTGTTGGAGAAAAAGTTGAACACCAGTGTTAAGGATCACCGATGTTATTGCAAGCTGTTGTGATCACCTAACTGGTCTTTGGGGACTTGACTTACTGATCTGAATCTGAGTAATGGGAAACCAGGTTTGAATGAGATTTTTCCGGTGCTTTTGGAGTTCTTGAGGATTGACTCCATGCAAAGCCCAGTTCTTTTGCAATGCAATGGAAGCCCCTACCCCCTGGCATTCTGCCGCCCTCAGAGGGAATATTATTTCTTCGGAAGCAGACCATTTCTAGTAAATAGTTCTGGTTTGTTTTGACTCCAACACCTAGGAGGAGGCAATGAGGAAATGTTCAGACCTCCCTTTCTCTTCTAGTATTTCCTCCCCGTCCTTAGAGGAGTTTTTTGGGCTCCATCTGTATGCACACCTACTGCTTTTCCATCTTGGCCACTGGAATTTTCTGTGTCCTAACCTGAACTTGTCGCACTGGCAAATCCTCTTGTCTTACTAAATAGCACGCTCCCTCCTCCTTCCCCAAGGACAGAAGGGTCTTTTCTCTCCTTCCTTTCTCTCATTCTTCACATTCAATTGATGGCCAATCCTGTCTTCATTGATACCTCTTGAAAGTTCCTTGAGAGCAGCCCCTTGGCTGACTTATTCCAACAGTGCCTGGGGATGACAGTGTAGCCGCTGTCCCCCGCCGCCTTCAGTGCACCGGATGTTTCCAGCATGTCTGTGTCTCTCAAATGCATCCTCCGCGCTAGCTGGAGCAGTTCTCCTAAAGCTCACATTGGATCCTGTAACTTCTCTGCCTGAAACCTGTTCAGGGCTTCCCTGGCCTCGGGAACAAAGTCCACACTCCTTCAGATGGTCCTGGGCACCCGGCCTTCCTGGTCCATCTGGCCTTGTCTTTTGCCACATGACCACACCAGAGACCCTGCCACCCCCTCCCCTCCAGCTACGTCATCCTCTTCCAAGCCCCTGGTCACCCAGCAGCAGGGCCTGGAGAAGCGACTCGGATCCCATCACTGCTGCACTTGGTTAACGACGCTGGTGGCTTCTCACTGCTCCTGACGCGTCCTCTCTGTCTCCCTCACATGTCATTCTCCTGTCCCTTCCTGTGCTTTGTCACACAGGCCTCATGTCTGACCTCTCTTGCCCTCTTGTGGCTTTTCCACTTCCTGTTCCCCCTGCCTGGAAGGCCGGTCACCCTCCTACCCCACTCTTTGGGTGGCTGGCTCCTTGCTGTACTCCAGGTTTTGTTTAATAGTTCAAATGCTGCCTCCTGGATAACCTTTGGTGATCAGCACATGTGAGTGCCCATCACCCCCAACTTTCTGTATCACCTTCGTGTTTATTTCCCTCTTAACACTGAGCTACCCTTGATCAATCCATAGATCGGTATTCACAACCCTGTGTTAAGGGCACACATTGATGCCAGACTGCCTGGGCTTGAATCTTGCCTGGGCCACCTACTAGCTGTGCAATCTTAGGCAAGTTTCTTAACCTCTCTGAGCCTCAGTTTTCTCATCTCTGAAATGGGGTTATTATGAGGATTAAATGAGTTAATATGTGTAAAGCATTCAGAACAGGGCCTGGCTATACCAGCACAAGGCCTGTGAGGGCCTCTAGATATCTTATTCTCTCTGTATCCCCACGGCCTCGACTGGTACCTGGCTCAGGATCTCTTTACTCCCTAAGCCTTGTGTGTTCGGGGTGTGGACTAAGAATGGATTGGAATTGAA
Source organism: Lepilemur ruficaudatus (assembly GCA_963574885.1). NCBI lineage: Eukaryota > Metazoa > Chordata > Mammalia > Primates > Lepilemuridae > Lepilemur > Lepilemur ruficaudatus. Next base: position 9,705 of record CAUYRT010000311.1, read on the forward strand.
GGAAGAAAATTTGTATTTGAAGAATTCGAAGTACTTGGAGAAATAGGCCATGGTAAAGCTTGGTGAATGAAAGGAAATTCAAACTGGAGTTACCTGGAAGTTAACGAAAACCCAAAAGAAATAGAGTCTCTGTTTTACCAGCGGCTGTCGCTGGAGTCGATGGATAACAAGCTTTGTCAGTCAGAACTCCATAATGGTCTGTTCCTCAAAGAGTAGCCAATTCCACCATGGAGAATTCACGTAGAAAGAACCAAAGGGTTTTTTTTGCAACGTGTGGGGCCACCAACTAACCCTAACTTGGAGTTGTGATTAAAAAATACAGAGTGTTTGCATTTCCAGCCTGAGTTTGATCCTTTTCCAAGAGTCTTACTGAAAGGAGAAGCATGGCAGGCTGGTTCATGGGCGCTCGCCTTGCATTTTGCTGTCATTGCCGGCGAAGGGTCAGAAAGAAGGACAAATACCTTTCTTTTTGTTGTTCTAGTGGCAAGCAGGATTTTGAGACCTGAGTACTGGGGCGCCCCTGGCCTCTCTTACACAGCGTCAAGGAGCTTTGTTTTGCAAAGAGCTGAACTCTGAAAGAGGAGAGGTGCTCTGAGGCTTGGAAATGGGGGCGGCAGGATGGGATGGAGAAGGGCGGTAGCACCCCCAAAGAAGGAAGGGTTGGTATCTCCACGTGGTGAGCAAATGACAACAGACACTCTGCCTGCTGTGGGCATCAAGAGGGGGCAGTCATCTTAGGGGACACCATGTGGACCTCAGTGTGTCTGTATTCCAAGAGGCGTATCTTAGGCACAGCAAAGGATCCCTGGCTTCGATTGGGAGGGACACAGTCTTTGGCCTTCAAGGGGACTGCAAGTCCTTGGGCACCGAGTACCTTAGTGGCAAATGTTGGACTGATGACAGGAGACCCCTTCCCTGTTTTGAGGTACAGTGTGAGCTGAGGGAGAGGACACAGGGAACAAACTCTTGCCTCCTTGATGAATGAGTGAGGATGTAGTCAGAATTAACCAAGGTACGAGAAATACATTAATGTGTTTTTTTTTTTTATGCTCAAAGTTGTGGAGCAAAAATGATAACCTTTTATACTAATAAAAAGTACCAGGTTCTTAAGTCTGGGGTTTGAAACCAAAGCTTCCCTAACAAGCTCGGGGCAGTACACGAAGCAACTAAGAGATGATTGCTTAGCCCTGATATTATGGTAGCTAAGGTCCCGCTGCAGGTGGGGCAAGGTGGTTCCTAACTGCAGCCTTTGTGCGTCTGCATAGCTGCTCGCTGAGGACAGACGACAAGGTGAGGGTCGATCTGAGCCTGGGCTGCATAATCCTGTGCTAGGAGCCAATAGCAGCATGGGTCAGCCCGGGACTCTTTGTCCAGCGAGACTTCAAATGAGTCTTCGTTCATTTGAAGAGGTAAGGCCGCTCTCCTTACCTTTCAAATGAGCCTGATAATACTACCTATCTCCAGCCCTGTGAGCACTGTGGGTTCAACACACAGTATTTCCAAAACCACACCACCAATAATAGTGAACAGTTGTATGAGTTGTAACAGTTACTATGAGTACCTACTCTGTGCCCGGGCACAGGGCTAAGAACTTTGCAAACATCAGTTTATTTAATCATCATGGGATTCCTAGGAGGTGGAAACTATTGTAACCCTCTTCTACAGGTAAGGAACCCAGGGTTTAAAAAGACGAAGCCACATAACCCGAGATGATTCTGCTAATCAGATTTGAAACCAGAGCCATCCTTTTGAGACACTGAACTCTTATCTTCTATGTTTGACAGCCACAGACAAAACACACCAAATACATTGGCAATCACAGGAAACATGACCACAGATTGACTTTATATAAACCATTAGGTTATAGATGGAATCCCAAAGTTGGATGGCCCCTGGGAGTTGACAATATGCTGGGTTGTTCTATTAATTCCTAACTTGCACCATGTGGACATAGCTTTACATCCCATTTTCTGTATTTCTGGTGAATATCACTTTCCCTTTCATATCTCAACCAGGTTTTAAGAGCAGAGAAAGACCCCTCTGGGGCGAGTTCAAGTGCTTGGCTGGTTTCAAGTAAACCCTATTATATTTTTATACCCAATCTTTTTTTCTTCTCACGCCCAGGTCAATGAAAGGCCAATTCTGAACCACTTCTATCAAAAAGAAAGAATAGCGTCTCCTCCCACGGCCTACGATCAAGCCTTTAAACCATGGTCCCTGGGGTATAGGAAGAAATTATCTAATGTGTGTTTTGTTATTTTAAAAAATAGCTATGTCCTTTTAAAAACAACTATATTTTATAATTTTGTTGTGTTCTCACTACATGAAATGGCTGCTCGTTATTTTTTCCAATTGGGAGTCCTGCCTCAATTCATGGCAAAAAAAAAAAAAAAAAAAAAAAACCCAGTCCAAGGCTTCCTGAACCACGGACAAGAATCGATAAAACTATCACAAGCTAATTAAGGTAACGGGGAACCCCTGGGAGCACATGTATTACAGCGAGTAGCACAGTATAAAATTGGTTAACGTTATAAGGATGCTCAAGTACCTTAGGTGAGCTCTCTCACCAAGCCCTTTCTGTTTATTTACTCAGGAATATATATTAATAAGAATGGTTAATGCTTAATTGACACTTACAAGAGCCAGGTACTATGTGTTTTACATATAATAACTCGATCTTCTCAACAGCCCTATAGATAAGCACTATTATTAACCCCATTTATAAGCGAGGGAATTAAAGCTCCAGGAGAGGTCTTATAACCCGCCTCAGATCCTTATAGTTCATAAACAGGCAACTGCCCGTTGCCAAACTCCAGCTGTGTGATTCCGGAGCTGGTGTCCTTAACCTTCACACACCATGTTCCCTTCCAATGCTCAAGCATTTGGAGGCATTGCATCCCTTCCAGAGCCCAGCAGAAATAGTTTTTATTTACTGATTGGCCCGTCGCCTCGTTGCAAAAGGCAGTTAAGGCAGAAATATTTGTGAAATTGAATGGAAAGGATTTTCAGCAAATATTCCTTTTTCAGTTGTAACTTCTAATAGTGTGAAGGCTGATATACAGGTGATATCAGTCAATCAGTCTCGAACAATCTATCAAGCGAGCAATAAGAATATATTGAAAGGAAGCCCCAGAGCCAAAAGGAAGAGCCTAAGGTTTAAGAGAATACGTACCCCTCTGCCCCAGGCAGAAAAGGCCAGTGTCTCGGAGTTGGGACAGGGCTGGAAATTGTCATGAAGTCATGACTTGGGAGGTGACCATTTCTCCTTCCACCCAGTAAAAGCCAGACCTACTCCAGATTATAATGGCAAATAATTTGTTGATTAAAGAATAACAGAGGTTGGGCGCAGTGGCTCACACCTACAATCCCAGCACTTCGGGAGGCTAAGGCAGGAGGATCGCTCCCAGGGCGGGTTGCAGATCAGACAAAACGAAATGCCATGACATTCATTCTTAGGACGCTTGCATTGTCTAAGCAGCTGCTGTCTTACTCATTGTTCCTAGGAGCACTTTGAGGGTTGAAGGCTCGCGTCCACACCTCCACCTGACCGATGAGGAAACGGGCACTGAGGTGTTCCAGGCCTGCCCGAGTGCTCCTGGAGAATTTGTGGGACATTCAGAGTGAGAACACCCAGCTCCTCACTCTGGGTCATGAGCACTGTTCCCTGAGAGCTGTCACCTGCCAGTATCGGTGAAGGATTGTTGCTAGATCAAACATTCACACTATCATAAGTTACTTCCTTCTGTAGTGAGTTCCTCATCATACAAAAGTACCTGAAGTTCTGGATTTTTTAAAAAAATTTTTTTGAAGGCATTTTTTCAAAAAGTATTTTAAATAACAAAACGTTACATGCATTCAGAAAAGCCCAGAGAATATATCAGACTACTGTGTAACCACCATGAGGGTTAGACACTGCTTTTTTTGCTTCAGGTTGACAATCTCCTAGAGTTGGGGCGTATCCTTCCCGTGTTTGTTTTTGCCCTTTGCATATGAATGTAACCATAAACAGCATACACTGTTTTGCGTGTTTTTCAACCTTGCAGAAATGCAACCACAACAGATTTATTTTTTCCCCCAATTTATTTTTCATTCGACATAAGGTTTTTGAGATTTATCAATATGGGCATATTTGGATTCAGTCCATTTGAGGGATTCCATCATGCGAATACACCACAGGTTGTTAATCTGTTCTCTTGCGGAGGGACGAGTCGCTTCTAAGTTTTCGCTATGACAGTCATGCAGGGTCCTTGCTCCTACCGTTTCCTCTTCCCGGTAATTCATTCATTCACCATCTTCTCATCGTGTCCAGTTAATTTGCTTCCTGTTCCTCCCAGGGTTTGACTCATTTGTTAGGAGGATTGCCAAATAAAATGCCGGGTATCCAGTTAAATTTGAATTTCAGACAAACAAGGTAGTGTGTAGTATAAATAGACCCCAAATATTGTACATGATGTAATTAACAAAAAATCATTGATCGCCTAAGATTTAAGTGGGAATCCTGTGTTTTCACTTGTTAAATCTGTAGCTCTAATTGTCACGTTCTCAGGGAGGCCATCCCTGCCTGTCCCATTACATTTTTAACCTCCTCCATGACAATTCTTATTCTTTCTCTCTTTTATTTTTCTTCATAGCCCTTATCACCAATTTACCTGCGATACGTCTTCCTTATTTATTTTGCTTGTTTTCTGTGTTCCTCCTCTAGAATGTGAGCCCCCTGAGGGCAGGATTTTTGTTTGTTTTGTCCCTTGTTGTACCCACAATACCCAGAGAGCAGTATGTGCTCATTAAATACTTGCTGAGTGAATGAATAACTGAATGAGAGAAAGCAGTGATTATCTTTGCACACGTCTCCTTTGTACTGTCTGAGAGTTTCTCTAGGATAAACACTTGGAAATGAAACTGCTTTTTGTAGGGTGTGTGTCTTTACTAGGTATTGCTGGTTTGCTGTTTGAAGTCATTGAGCCAATTTCCATTCCCATCAGCAATGTATAAAATCCCCCATTTCCCAATATTCACAGCACCTTTCTTCCTTTACCTTTGGAATTACAACCACCTTAATTTTTGAATCAACAGTTGAAACCAGTACAGAACCATGAGATAACCACTAGTAAACTACAACTAGTGAGTTCAAAATAAACGGCAATTGTTAATCCAAAACGTGTCAGGTGTTCTTAAGTGCTTATTTAAAAGATGGGTTAATTATTATAGATGTGCAAACAATCCTAAGCCATAGTGTCACTTGTCTAAGAAAATAAACAAAATTGCACAAACACATCACTATTGTAATGACATTTAAAAGCCCAGAATAAAAATTTTGAAGAAAAACCACCTTGCTTATTTTGCAACCAAGAAGGAGGAAGTCTTCGCTAAGAGCAATAAAATAAACACACACACACACACAAATTGCGTGGCATGTTCTTTCAAGTCAGTTTCAGAATTGCCAGAAACATGTGGCTCATATCAAAAATGTGATAAAATTCTTTGTTATAGATACAGTCAATCTCTTTTAGGTCCAAAAGATGAATTTAAGCTATATGTAAAGAAAACCCTGCAACCGAAGGATACAACAAAAATGACACACTTCCACGTGATCTTAATACATTCTTGGACAGTCATGAAATAGATTGTAGTATGTTGCAAAAACGGCCACTATCCCTCACTCGTTCCTACTGTATCCGTACCCTTTATAATGTGACTGTAAAGTGATGTCTATAAGTGAAGTCCATTTTCCCTTCTCCTGAATCTGGATTGGTCTTCTGACTTGCCAATAAAATGCAGAAGAAGTAAAAATATACGAGTTCAAAACTTAGGTCTCAAAAGGTCTTTTAGGCTTCTAATTGATCACTTGGAACACCGCCTATCTGCTATGTTTGAATAAGCCTGGGCTACCCTGTTGGAAGATGAGATAAATCTCAGGTAAATCAAAGCTAAGACAGCCTAGTTCTCCCAGCTGAGGCCTCAATGAGGTGAAAGAGTGCAGCCAAGATCAGCAAAGCTGCCTGCTTGACTTGTAGCTGACCAAAGATGCATAAGGCAGACCAGAAGAACTGTCTTGCTGAGCCCAGCCTAAATGACCAACATACACAATCACGAGCTAAATAAATACTGGTTATTTTAAGCCACTGTATTTTGTGATGATTTGTTACACAGCAATGGTTAATTGGGACACAGTCTAACTCAGTTCTTCACTCTGCAGAAGCAGAGCTGCTAATTTCATTTCCTTTTCTTTTGCCATATTTATGCTGATGAAATTGGTGAATATATCTTGATTTGAAGAGGACTTGATGGAAAAATAACTGAATATTTTTTTTTCAACAAATTTTGTGTATATTTTGTTGAGCACAATAGCAACTGGAACCAATGAACAGTTGTGTACACAGCTGGGCACCAGTCAATGACAGACACACAGCTGCACCCAACCGTTTCACCCTGTGCATGCACCAGCAACTGTTGCATCATTCACCAAGAACACGACACTGTTAAGCCTCTGGGAGTCGCAAGAAAAAAATCTAATGGTTTGAAAACTTGTTTTTTAAAGGAAATTAGTAAGAAAATGAAAGCTGCCTCTGAAATCTGACTTAAAAAAATAGTATTCTGAGCATATCCTTTTCCTTCGGCCAGGAGAAAGTTTTCAGACTCAGAGATGAATTGTTAGCGTTCTTCACAGGAAGCAAATGCACACAATCAAAAATCCTGACTACGGCTTTGAAAAATCCAAATAAATAACGTTAATTATGAAGAATGGTTCACAAAGCTTTTTTCAAAGCTGAGCTTTCACAGCTAACCAGTGCAAAGCAAAGTCATGAATGTTTTTTCCCTGCACATAGTAAGATCCCATCCAAAAAGTACAGATCTACAAAAAAAAAAATGCAAAAGGATGATGGGGGACAATTATTATAGTATTTTGTAACTCTTAGTTGGTTCATGTTATGAAAAACCGTAATTCTGGAGGTATAAATAAAGAAAAACATCGTCCATTATTATCTTACTTCACGGAAATAGTCTTAGATCTCTGAAAATTTAAAAGAGATTGACTAGTGGACCAGAGTTCAGTTCACCGTATGCAAGAAGATGCATTTTTTTTGACATTTCCACCTGCAGAAACCTAAAGATGCACCACATTTGGGAGCAGCCCAAGGACTCCCCTTCATGATGATGCTAGCCCTGCATGTACAGCAGGGAGAGAATTGCCTCACTCTGTACCCACATATTTATGTGAGTCTAGATCCTCAAAATTCAGAGGTACCAAAACAGAGAAGAGAAACTTTCTGGACACTGAATGCAACAGCTTTAGCCTTCTTCCGTTTTCTCTATGCAACTCAGTTTTCCAGAATGAATTGGCACCATCCAAATGCTTCTCATTTTTATTTTTCCTGGTGGCAAATAATTCAAATTCAATAAATGAACCCTTTATGTTATGGAAAAGCATGCAAAATTTACAAGGAATGTAAGATAAACAAGGAGACTAAATAGAAGCAGTCTGCAATAGCAGCTTGGGTGGGAATGGGGAGAAATCAGAGCCCCTGTTTACTGCTGGTGGGAACGTAACATGGCTTAGCTACTTCAGAAAACAGTTTCTCAAATGGTTAGACACATAGTTACAATACGACCTAGCAATTCCACTCCTAGATACATACCTAAGAGAGTTAAAAACGTATGTCCACACACAAACTTACACATGAATATTCATAGTAGGTAAAAGCACAAACCTAAATGACCATCAGCTGATGAATGGATAAGCAAAACATGATCTGTTCATATAATAGAATATTATTCAGCCACAAAAAGCAATTAAGTACTGGTACATGTCACAACATGACGAATCTCGAACACATTATGTCAAATGAAAAATCAGTTATAAAAGACTACATATTGTAAAATTCCATTTACAGGAAAAGTACAGACTATGCAAATCTATATATACAGAAAGTAAATCAGTAGGGCCGAGGGCATGGGGTGAGTGTGTAGGGATCGTGTGTAGGGTGATGATTCCTAATGGGTACAGGGTTTTTTTTGAGAGGGGGAATGACAAAATGTTCTAAAATCGAATGTGGTGATGGTTGCATTACTCTGTGAATGTACTACAAACCACTGAATTGCTTTAATGGGAGAATTGTGTGGTATGTGAATTATATCTCAATAATAACAACAAGCGTAAGTATCTGGCTTTCAGTAGGACATTGTCCCCTGGCTCTGGAGCAGCCTTTGCTCTTCTCTGCCATGAGGGTCTTTGGTGCTGGAGGGATTCTATAATTGTAACAAAGGTCTGAAGACACCCAAATCCTCTCAATTAGGTAATTGATCCCCCTTCATTCATTTAGTGACTATTTATTGAGATCCTACAGCATGCCAGGCACTAGCCTTAGTACTAAGGATAGAGTTAGTGAACAAAATAGAACCCCCCAGAAGTTAGGACTCTGTACTCCTGAACTTGATGCTCCAAGTGGGCAATCTGACAATGAATAAATGAGTAGATATGTAGGTAGGATATTGAGTGGGCATGAGCTGGGGCTGGGGGAGGGAGGACAGGCAGACGCCTCTGAGAGACAGCCGTCATGACGGGGTAAAGAACCTGGCAAGTGAACTTGGTGGCAGGTGAGGTTTGACCACCTATAGACACAACACCTGCTTCTGCCCTGGAGCACCTTCACGCACACTGGGAAGGAGACAGTGGGATCAAGATGAAAGCCCTGCCAAGTAACTCAGCTGCCACCTCTGCTCCGCCCAAGCAGAAGAAGGGGCTGGCAGATGCCTCTGTTGTCAGAAGCTGGGGGACGCGTTAGGGTCATCTCCTCTTTGCTAGGGCTATTGGGTGGAGCATACTGCGGTTTCAGTGAGACATTGTACAAAGTTTCTCAGGATATATTGAGGACAAGATGAAAAAGCCAGCCTTACCATAGGTGGCCTTATAATTGGTAAAATAACCACATGCAAAGAATGTCAATTAATGAAATAATGATATTAAATAATGGGTAATATACCCAATATGCTTGTGATGAGTTCTGACAATCATAATAACATCCAAAGTCTGATAAATTAATATTACTAATAATGGCACTAATCAGTGAAGCTGGGTATTATTAACAACAATAATAGTGGTCGTCCATTAAGAGCTTCACTGGTCTCTGGTTGCATAGCACAGGAGCTTGCACTTGGTTATGTACTGATCAATACTTCTATTATCCCTTGCCAAATTTATGACTTAAAAATTTTAAAACAACAGAAACTTAAAAAGAGAGCTGAAAAGCAAGATTCAAAAAGGTAGGGGAAGAGAGACTGATGGGTTTAACAATGTGAAATGGAGATTGAACTAAAATAACTTTAGGGTGAGAAAAACAATTAATATTAAAAAGAAAAAAAAAACAGGCCAAGTGCGGTGGCTCAAGCCTATAAATCCAGCACTTTGGGAGGCCGAGGCAGGAGAATCGCTTGAGGCCAGAAGTTTGAGACCAGCTTGATTGAGCAACATAGTAAGACCCTGTTTCTACTAAAAAAGTAGAAAAATTAGCTGGGCATGGTGGTGTGCACCTGTAGTCCCAGCTACTCGGGAGGCCGAGGTGGGAGGATGGCTTGAGCCCAGGAGTTTGAGGTTGCAGTGAGCTATAACGATGCCATTGCACTCTAGCCCAGGTGACTGACCGACACCCTGTCTCAAACAAAACCAAACCAAACCAAAAAACCACCAACCAACAACAAAAAAAAAAAAAAAAAAAACAAACACAAAACCCACAAATCCTGAATTTTAATGACAGCAACCTGAACAGAGACTACCGTGTGATGTGGTGGGCCCCTAAGCTAACACAATACTAGTAAACAAAACAAATCACAGTGTTGTCACAGAGCGTTCATAGGAACAACGTATTCAAAACGTTATATGGAGTCCGGGGTTCCCTTCCACAGCCCACCTTTTAGGATGGATGTTTGCAAATTTGATTATGTCAATCGGGATGAAGAAACATGCAGGGCCAGCTTCAGTATTTGATGGGAATGGCAATGTTTATTCCCAAAAAGGATAGCTGTCGTCGTAGCAAGGTGGGAGCTGACTATCTGGAGAGTTGTTCTCTGAGAGATGAGGTGTGCATGAAAGTAGGACCAACCACTGCAAGGTGGCAGGGTCAGGAAGGGGGCTTAGGAATCTAAGGGGGCTTAGATTTTACAGCAACCGCATAAAGGGCTTTGCACAGCTCAGAGCTGCCCCCTGATGCGATGGCTTTCTGGGAGGTGGCGGGCGGGCGTCCTGTCACTGGGAGTGTTCCTGCAGAGGTCGGGCACCACCCGTGGTCTTGCTGTGGCAGGAATCCCTTGCTCCGGGTGGGCGGTCGGACTCCTGACCTCGGAGGTCCCCCGCAGCTCCTGGAGTCAGGGACTAGGCACTGCTAACAAAGAGCTCCAGTTGGGTGGTTGGCTCAGGCGCTGTGGTTTCCCAACACTAGTAATTTGTATTCAGAGAACAAATGCAACATTGTCTGAATTTAACCTCTGCTGAAGGCACAGACTTGGAGACGTAACCATTATCTGGAATGGCACTGACTGCAGGTCACTTACAAACACGCAGTCTCTCCAAGACGGAAGCAAGCTTTTCACGCATCGAGCCCCGCACACCCTGTGGTTGCCTGACCCGGCCCGGCCCCACCCATGGCTTTGGCTGTGAAATCCTTTAGAAAGTTTCATTCCGTCTTCTCTCTCCTGTGACTGTGTCTTAGGGAGCCCTTTTCAGCTCTGTCCCCTGAACTCCTCACTTCAATCTGCCTGATCACTTCTGCAGACAGTTCATTTTGGTTTTGATTCCTGATTCCTGCCTTCTCTGGTGGGTTTTTCAGATGGTCCTGACTCTCTGAGGCTTGAGGGTCTCATGCTGCCTTTGGCTCTACATGTGCTCTTGGGCTCCAGCCCTGCCCACTCCCCCTCTGGATTTGGGGAATCCTAGCCCCGGTCAAGGTCTTCATTGCCCTAGAGGGAAGGTCCAACACCTGTGTAATGACCACGTCCCAGTCCCATAACAGTGCCATTTATTGACTACTTAATATGTGCCAGACACTTAGTCTACAGTTCATGGAGTCCCCATGGTGACATTTCAGAGCGAATGTTGCGCCCATTTTACAAAAGAGAAACCTCAGGCTCAAAGGCTCAGTACCTTGCCCAAGCTCAGTCCATGAGCAGTAGAACTAGAATCCCAACCTCTCTCTGCTTCTAAAATCTATGTTTTTCTCCAGTGTGTCCTGCTGAGTGTGCTTGTCTTAGGTCAGCATCTTACTAACTAACACGATGCCACGTTTTCAGTAAATATGTGTTGATCATTTCTTTTTTATTTGCTTGCTTGTTTTTAGGAGATGTAGAAAAATACTCCACTCATTTCAAAAAAGAAAAGAAAAAAAGGAAAAAAAAAAGAAAGCAGGCAATAATCTTCCAGGGCTTTGACCTAAATGGTGGTTGAGCGCATTTAAAAGGAAAGCTTTGTGTTTGACAATCTGCTTTGAGGTATTATACTTGGATCCTTCTAAGTAGGAAAAGAATTGTCTCTGTGGGCTCACTGAAGTCTTGACTCTCAAAAAAGTTTTTTAAAAAAATTTCAGTGTAGCCGGGATGCCTCATTCTTCCTGGTGGAGACTCATCACCAAGAAGGGGCTTCGGAGTGATGAATACCAAGTCAGGTGACAGCCCAGATGACAAACGTATGTGGCTCCTGAGCTAGTGTGTGATTTGAGACGGTTCAAGATGGGAGGGCTGAAGACGCTGATGCTGACATTGTTGGAAGACTCTTCAATGTCCCCCAATTTTTCTCTCTTGTTGTAACTTAACACTTGTCACCAATTTTTATTTAATAATAAACATATGCTGTACTTTTATTCCTTCTAGGGAGAAAACCAACCAACCAACCAGGAACTGTAAACATCTAGCTCCAGGAAAGAGCTATGCTGAGCAGGACACAAACACAACGGCACGAGCTTCCTCATTCCCCCATTGGCAGGGTTGACCCCGACAGACACTCTTTTTACCCCACCAGGCAAAAGGGACAGGAAATCGGAGCCACAGCTGGGCGCCAGAGCTCTCGGGTGTATGGCCTTGGCCAAGCGATTTAATCAGTTTCTGACCTCCAGTTTTATCACGGATAGAATGAGGACTCTCTGGACCTTTGAACTCGCTACACACAAGTTCCAAGGAGGCGATGTGCACAGACACGCTGTAAATTGCACAGAACTCTACAAAAAGTGATCACTGTCACCTTAGTCAGCAGACTTTTCTCCAGTGGGGAGAATTCAGCTCACCTGCTGTTGAAGAGGAGCCATCCCTTCTAAAATTGCCCCCAACGCTTTCTCTTCTCCATCACTGGCTTATGTTTCTCCTTAGTTCTCATCACTTCCCATACCACGTGTTTTGTTTATTTGTCTGTTGTCTGTTTCCCTGTATGAGGCTGGGAATTCCGTGAAGACAGGATTTCTGTCTGTTTTGCTCTGGGGTATTGCCTGAGCCTTGAACAGTGCCTGGCACACATTAGGCTCGATAAATCCTTGTTGGATAGATGGATGGACGCCAAGTGGCATCTCTAGTCTAAAGGACCTCACCCTACCTCTTAGCTCTGATATTGTGAATAAGCAGTTAAAAAAATGAGAGTTTGAGAAACCTGACCTTTGGAAGCAGGATTTGAGAGCCGTTCACTTATCTATTTATTGATTCATTTGACTAATTCTTATCGAGCGTCTACTATGTGCAAAGCTCTGGGCTCTGCTATGTGTCTGTCATGAGTATCAGTCAAGAATATCGTAAAACAAAGCAAAATGGTTTTTGTAAAGAAAAGATTTCAAGTACATACATAAATGATGTGTACCCCTGATTCCCTATTTCATCCCCAAAGCATTCTATTTAGCGTCTTTATAGCCTATTGACAGATACCTTTGCTTTTGGTGGCTGGTTTTTAGAATTAAGAGGCTTGTCTTAATTTCCAAAGTGACATCTCCACATTCGATGCAGAGGGGAAGGTACCGTAATGTCTGATTTTTTTCATATTTGCTTCTAAACTCGTTGCAATTACTTGAGATATGCAGGGTTCAGAGATGGCATTAATGAGCACAGATGACGTGCGGAAAAAGAGTGCCTTGGCAGGAAGGGTTGAAAAGAAAATCCCTGGTCTAGCGTGCTGAGTTTCAAAGGAGCCAGTTGTCTGCAACTTTGTTTATACTGCAGTTGGGTGTCATTTTACTGAGGAAGCTGTTCATTCATCATTGTACTAATGAGTTAATAAGCACCTAGACGCCTGTATTTTCCAATTATGTGCCCCACTTTATTTCTGGGTAGTAACAGTGTAAACAATTTGAAAGGAAGAGTCCAAGAGAGAAAGAGAACTTAGAAATATCTTAGAACCTTTAGAAACGTATTTGTGGCACAGATATCTCAAAAGATAACATATTGTCACTGGACTTGGAGTGTAGAAAATGCATCACAATTACATTGATAATTATTATATATAAAAGTGGTATGTATGGGTGCATATATATGGTCAATAAGTTAAAAAGTAGCAATTAACTAGAAGAATACCTGTTTCAAAATCCTAAGAAATTTTTTTAAAATTTGGATTGAAACTATACCCCTGCGTGTACATCTGACCTGGCTCGTATAACACAATGGACACCATTAAAGAAGCCAATGAAAACTCCAGTAACCATCTTGCCATGGTCTCAAATCTCTCCTATCTCTCCGAAGGGGAACATAATTTTTAAAGTTGTAAAGGGTTTATAGCAACTGAGAAAACCCATCACGTGTAACGCAGTCATGAGCCACACCCAATCTTTGCAAAACCAGTTGGGTGGAAAAAAAGAAGTCGGACATTTTAACATTCTTCTAACATGTGGGCATTTTTTGGTGGGAGCAAAACCCTGGCGCTACTCACCCCGTGCCATCCTCTCCATCCAAATGTTTTGGCTTCAGTAGGATGATCCTGTCCTCAAAAGCTAAGATGAGGTTCTCTACCTGACCACCTTCCACGACTCCCTTCCACCCTGCCTGTCTTCACCCACCCCTCGACGCCTGATCATTCAGAGATTGGACTAAACTCTTTCATCCAGAATGCACATTTTAACATGATTATAGGAATTCTTTCTAGGAGGTAAGACCCTACCATACACCATATCCTTCGTCTGCATCCAAATCTGGCCCATCCAAATGTTTGCATCCCAAATTCACAGAACCTGAATTTTAATATCACAGGTGTGTAGTGGAAAACCCTTTATGTCTGAAGGATATTTTCCCGTTATTACTAGGATGTCAGAAATTAAACACTGGGTTCTCCCATGGGAGCATTCTTTTTTAGACAAAGTGTCTTGCACTTGGCCTGTGAGATCATTCATTGTTATTTCGAATTTTTCTTACACACATCATGTTTGTTTGGACCTGGCAGCCAATTTTTTTTATATTTAATGCTTTGCTTTTATTTTTATCTTTTTAACCCTGCTGCAGCTCTTAGAATGTGACTGGTTTTATGCATAGGTACTTCAGTAGCAGGGTAATAACAAATTACCTTCTCACTGTGTGCCGGATACTGCACTAAGCGCGTTATCTTAATTCACTTAATCCTGCAACATGCCCATTTTATAGATGTCTTAGTCTGTTGGGGTGGCAATAACAAAACACCATAGATCGGGTGGCTTAGAATTAATAGCAATTTATTTCTCATAGTTCTGGAGGCTGGAAGTTCAAGATCAGGGCAACAGCATGGTCAGGTTCTGGTGAGGGCTGTCTTCCTGTTTGCAGACAGCCGCCTTCTCTCTGTGTCCTCACATGGTGGAAGGGCAAGGGACCTCTCTGGGGTCCCTTTTATAAGGGCACTAATACCTTTCATGAGAGCTCCACCCACCCACATGACTTAGTGGCCCCACCTCCTAATACCATCACCTTGGCGGTTAGGTTCAACGTATAATCTAGGGACACAGACATTCAGATCATAGCAGCAGATGAGAAATACAGTCACAGAGTTAGCAAATGGTAGAACTGAAATTCAAACCCAGACAGTGTGGCTCCACGGCCCTTACGTTATTCTATAATGTTTCTTGTAGCAACCTCCTTATGTGTTAAGAGTTTGGAAATGTCATATGGTGATTGTGAATTGTATCTCCCTGCCAAATTCATATATGTTGAAGCCCTAACCCTCAATGTGATGGTATTTAGAGATGGAGCCTTTGGGAGGTGATTAGGTTTAGGTAAGTTATGAGGGTGAACCTGGCAGGATGGGATCAGTGTCCTCAAAAGATGAAGAGGAGAGACCAGACCTCCTCTCTCCACCGTGTGAGGACACAGCAAGAAGGCAGCCGTCTGCAAGCCAGCATGAGAGCCCTCACCAGGAGCGGAGTCTGCTGGCATCTTGACCTTGGAAATAAATGTCTGCTGATTAAGCCCCCCAGTGTATGGTATTTTGTTAAGACATTGACAATTCATCTGTCTATCTCTGACACTCGTGATATGCGGTAATGAACCAAAAGCTGAGGTGCTGTGAAAATAGCGACAGGCAACGGTCT
Source organism: Lepilemur ruficaudatus (assembly GCA_963574885.1). Lineage (NCBI taxonomy): Eukaryota > Metazoa > Chordata > Mammalia > Primates > Lepilemuridae > Lepilemur > Lepilemur ruficaudatus. The sequence goes on from CAUYRT010000311.1 coordinate 25,211, forward strand.
TTAAGGTCAATGTCAATATGTGTATTATAATAAGGATTAAAGAACTTCATAGAGCCAGAAAATGCGTATGATATAACTCCTTAATTTTCCAGAAGAAAGTGAAGTCCAGACAGGTGAAGTGACTTGTTCGAGGTCACACAGAAGTGTGCACAAGCAGTAGACAGATGGTGGTTTATTTTGTAGGAGTAGATTGTTTTCTGTCTATAAGGCGAGTGGACTTTGTTCTAAAAATAAGAAGCTCTCATCCTCCTCAAACCTTGACTCAAAGGAGAAGGCAAAATTCCTGTTTTATTATTCCCATGATAGGATCGCACTGTTTCTGACGAGGAAAGGCCAAAATATAAGATAAGATTAGCATCCCATGATGCCTGTTAAAAATTACTTAGACACTGACACGTTCAGCGCTTTGTAACTTCTCTCTCTCTCTCTCTCTCTCTCTCTCTCTCTCTCGGATCCTGTTAGTAGAACGGAATCGTTACAATGAGGCATGTGACAGAGACGTTGACTATTTCTGCCACGTCTGTCTATTTATGACTTCTTCAGACTACAGTAATTGTCCGCAATAAATAGGCCGTATTCCAGCAGCAGGGCTGATCTGCCGTTCTGTATTATAACCAACCGTGAGTAGTTCATTCTTTGGTTGAATTATGCGCACACGGAGTGAGAAAATGGGATGAAAAAATGCACTCAATTCATAATGATATCCTAGGGTGGTCGAAAATAACAGGGAATGCGTGCTCTGGACACACTGTAAATAGCATGGTGGGAAACCCCACAGTCCAGGGTCCAGCTCAAGCAAGGCTTTCTAGGGCAATTTTACCCAAAATCTCTGTCTCTTTGTTTGAATTTTAGAAGCATCCATGCATGTTTCCTTGGAGGTGATTATTTAAGGTCTTTCCTTTCATTTTAAGGATAATCCACAGTGTACATATCAATAAATGGCTTCCTTCTTCAGATATTAACAAAGCCCAAGACCAAATTATAAATTCAAGGACCACGAGAACCCCGCCTCTGTACAAGTTTCTAACTGTGGCGTCTTCTGCTTCCCAATTACTGGTATCACAACTTCAGATTTAGGGTCTGCTGGCTGGGCCCTTGTTCTGATAAAATAGGAGACAATGTTTCTGCTCGCACATGTAAACACACACACACAAACCAGCTATGTTGGTACAGCATCATGTATACCACACGATGCTTTTGTTCTGATCAGCGTATCGCCCAGGCTTGTGTAGACCATAAGACCTTACTAACTTTTTTTTTAAGCAGCTATATTACACTTATGCCTCAATTTGATTTTGATTTCAAGGTCTGCTAAAAATCAGAACTTTTTTTTCAACCTGGACTATTGCAAAGGCTTTATTTATCTTACGCACAAGCAGTTGACTTTTAATACCTTTGATCTTGTTGGTGCTAATCAGTGCTAACAGATTGCTAAAGAACTCACTGATTCCAAGAGGCGTGGTTGAATCCCAGCCCTGGGGAGTGGACAGGAGAAGTGTCAAAGGGGAGAGAGACAAGGAAGCCTGCAAGTCACAGAGCATGGTGGTACCAGAGGTGGGCGTGTGCCCAACATTCATGACAAGCCACATGGGAGAGGCTAACCAGTTCCAAAGTGCATACACCAGCCTAAAAACCCAACATTATCTGGCTGCCTCCTCCCTATGCCATCTCGTCTCCTCCCCCTCTTGTTCTCTCTCCCTCCCTTTATTCCAGTCGTGGGACAAGCCACGCTCCCACCTCCAGGCTGCCGCACCTGCTGTTCCCTCTGCCCGGAACTCTCTTCCCCCAGATAGCGTCTCTTCTCTCAAAGAGGAGCACCCAGTCAAAAACCACATCCTTTTCCCTGCCATTACTGTCTGTCCTCCCAGATGGCTTTATTTTTCTTTACGCCATTGCCCATCATCTGACGTGTTAAAATAGTACAGATTTGCACTTGTTTGTTATTTTCTGTCTGCTCTGGGTCCTTTCGAAATGGAGCTCCCATGAGAGTGGGCACGGGCATGTTTTATTCCTGCTTTATCTCCGCTGTTTTGAGGAGTGCCTGGCATACAGCGTGGGTGCTCAGCAGACATCTGTTGAAACAACGACCTAACAAAGAATGCAGTTGGGGCATTTCTTCATTGACACAGGCCGCATGTCTGCTTGGTGGCACAAGTACTGAGATCACGGTGACTTCCTTCAAGGAAGAGAAATCACTGAGATGGTGGCGCTTGCCCCACCCCTGGCCAGGATTTAGACTTGCTCACTGCTCCAATGAGGGGACTTGAACTTGACTATTGGACCAAAAGAGATAGAGACATACAGATGTCAAAGAAGAAGTTCCCCTATCACAATATTTACCATCAACCAAAAGTACTTGTATGTTTATCTCTGTGTACAAAAAATTCAATCTCACCAAACTTATCCCTTCCAACTTTGGTTATTCAGACCATTTTCCCAGAAAAGTTCACTCGTGCAAGAGGTAGCATGCCAATGCTCTTTAATTTTAATTTCTCCCCTTCATTAAAACCCATTTTCTGCATAACACCGTAATGTCCAATGGAACGTTCCATCGTAGTGAGAGTTTTTTTTTTAGTATAAAGGTTCCCTTTATCTCATGCAATTTCCTGTTAGCAATCAGTACCTTTATTTGATTGATGGAATACAATGTGTGGTAAAAATTTGCTGCTCAAGGAAATCAACTTTGCGTTTCTCCTTTTCCGTGTCTGTTCATCGTGTGTGGTTGCAAGAAGAAATTCTTGGCTGCAGAGATTTGAAAACCACAGTGAAGGGGAATATAGTCAACCCAATTTTGTCCTGTTTCTGCCTTTGCATAATGAACATTAAATAGAAGACATAGAATAGAAGAGAAAATGAGACTGTGTCTCGGGAAATATTTGTCAATGTCCCCTGGCAGACTGTGGGACCACTGATCTCTGGTGAGCCAGCAAAAACCTCATCACGGCGGGCATTTGCAGCCAGACTGGTCCAGATACTTGAAATTTCACTGTAGGGTGTGAGCCTGTCTGGACCCCTTAAGGCCTGGGGAAGGGGGGAGGATGATGATGTCACAGGCTGTTCCCTTTCATAATGGGTATTGATTAATGCCAATGCAGTACCAGAAGCAATTCCAGTCCTCCATAAAAAGCAACACGAAGGCAGTGCCAATTATCAGTCAGCAATTTAGAAGCCAAAGTTAAAGATATTTATTTGCAGGCTTCCTATTGCCATTTCCTTCAAAGGCTAGCATAAAGCACAGTGTTTCCCTTGTGGTCCGCAATTGCTTTTGAAACGGAGCTTTGACTGTAGCAGTTCAGACAGGGAGTTTGTCTCACTCAGAGCTCACTGAGCACACGGTGTCTTCTACTTAGATACTTTCCTTACATCAGCAAGTACGAAAACTGTGTCCTAATGTACAAGGATGCAAAGAATGAAGGAGTTAAGACATCCAGAGGCACCACCAAGCCCCAGAGAACTTTCAAGGCAGAGAAATAAATTGTGGGGTCATTTCTGGAGTTTCCATCTTTAGTCCCAATTATTGAATCCCTTCCAAAGAGGGGAGCATGGCTAGGTTCTCCCAAACCCAAGGCGTTCGACGTAAGTCTTCATTTACAATTTCTATTTAGCATGAAGCCCAGTGTCATCATTCTCTCTCCCAGCATATAAAACCATCTATTCAGAAAGATGGATTCTGTTATAATGGAAACGTTTTCTACATCTCATGGGAATTTCTGCTTAAAGACTGATTTTTACAGCTTATAAAGTCCTACACTGATACCTGATTTTTTCCACACCATTCAAGGAGTTAAGAATTTTGAATGTCAGTCGAGTTCAGGTGGTTTCTTTCTTTTCTCTAAATACAAGATCTGCAAGGAGCGGCGAGATCCTTTAAAAATAGCCAAGAAATATCCTCTGTATGGGGAAAGAGTCAGGAAAAAAGTCTAGTTATTTTCGGTAGGCTGTCCTCTTTTAAAAATGAAGCTAACATGATAATAAATGCAAAGACGCTATACATTCTGTAGATGTGTAGAGACTACCCATATAGAAGGCTACCATTTCATGAGAGCATATGGAAAGTAAACACAGTTTGATCTTTAAACTCTAAAACAGTCGGCTGGGTGGGAAACTCAAGAAATCTGAGTTCTTTTGGAACATGTACGTTAAGCCAGAGATCATAAGAAACGTAACTGATTTTTTTTTTCTGTTATAATTTTTAGAGTCCATATTCAAAATTCAACTGAATTGTATTCAAGATTTAAAATTACAGCTCCATGATCTATTTAAAAAAATGAGAAGGTCAGCCAGAAGAAAAAGGATGGTTTTATTTAACACATCTTCAAGCTGATTTCACAACTGAGTTTTTCTCTTCCACCTAAAAAAAAAAAAAAAAAAAAAAAAATCTAAACTCTGAATTCTGATCAATGAAAATCAAATTTGCACCGGTATGTGGATTGGCATTTATATCCTGGTAAATGATCTAAATATGCATTTAAAAAAAAAAAGCGTGTGGGATTAAAAAATAAAGATGCTTTTTCCTGCAAACTAGCATTTGGATTTTTTTTTATTTTAGTGGCTCCATTTCATTTCTTTTTACATTCAGAGATAAATGGAGATCATATATTCTCCTTAATGGCCTGTTCCAAGATTTCACACAGCACTGAGGCTGGCTCTGAGGCCGCGTGGGGGTGTCACGGGCAGGAGCTGGGATCCTGCTGGGACTCACATGCCATCCCCCAGTGCTGAGAACCAGCTGTGGCACTCAGCCGCACGGCCAGCCGGGTGGGTACACGTCACGGGGAACTTTCTCTAGCTTCCCTTTTCCTCTTTTTTCCCCCGGCTGTTCAGAGATGGGCATCAGAATAATGAGGGGCAGAAGGTCTACTTGGAATAATGTCACATGGAATTCTTAATTTAATAAGGCCCCGAGTTTGCTCCAAACACAATGGAGCATTTGGTGGCATATTAGACATCGATCTGAAAGTGACTGGGCATGCTTGGGATCCCTTTCTTCCTGTGCCAAGCCGTTTGGTCATTCTCAGATTTTATTTCCTTACCCTTCGGAGGAATGTTTGGCCTCACCGCAGGCGACACATTATTCGTGGGACGGCAGCCTGCGGCAATTTTTTATTTTTAAATTAAGTTGCCACTTGACATTACGATTTGTAAATTTTTCATAATCATACAGTCACGGTGACAGGCTCGTGTTTCATAATTCGTCTGGTCCGTTCTCTTTCCCTGCGGAATGCCGAGCAGGCTGTCTGGAGGACTTCCTGCCAGTTCTGCAGGCTGAGTGCTGGCCAATGACTACCCTGACCTGGGGTACGGTGTGTGCTTGTGCACTGGTCCCCTGCTCACAGCAGTGATGCACCTGGAAGCTTTCAGTGGGAAAGTCTGGTGGGGAAGCAGAGTTGTCACGTCCAGCGTGAAAGCCAGTTTATGAAATGACAACCGACATCACCTCTGGAAGGAGAACCCGGACCAGCTGGTTTAACTCCTGGGATTTGGCCTGATTTTGCCATCTGAAATAAAAGGAGGGCCGAAGAGGAAACGGACAGTCCCAGAGCTGGATGCCGACCTTCTACTATAAGGTCTAAGCCATTCCCAAGTGTGAACTTCGGCAATATATCTGTAACTTTCAGCATGTGGGTTCTCAGCAGGTGAAATGGCAGTAAGGTATAGTGTGGTAAGGAGACAGGATCTGGGCCAGGTGCTGTGGGTTTGATTCCTGGCTCTGCTACTTACTGGTTCTATGATGGGGGCAAATTAAGTCAAACTTTCTGTGCCTCAGTTTGCTAATCTATAAAATGGACACAATAACCGTCTCTCTCATAGGGCTGTTGTTGAGGATTAAATTAGATATTCTATGAAAATCACACAGAAAAGAGCCTAGTACACAATAGGTAGACAATAAATATTAGCTATAATGATTGTAATTGTTACTATTCAGTGCCAGGACACATAGGGAGTATTAATCCCTCTCCCCAAGAAAAATACACTGGATTTGCCGAAAGAAGGGCTATGCAATGATAATGCAATATTTCACACTTGGTAAGAAGACAGAGATGGCTTCGGCGGTGCACAGAACCATGCGTTTGCAGAGTGCTTGCAGCTTAAAATCCCAATAGGCTCGGTCAGGTGTGCACGCAGGGCTGAGCTAGACTTTACCTCTGCCGCTGCTCACTGCACCCTGCTTCCATCAAAGGCAGCTCACTGGGCTTGGTGGCGTGTGTGGCTCTGGCTCAGAACCGTAGTAAAGAGGGGACGAGTCATGAGAGAGGGCCCCTGCTACCATCCGACTTCTCCGCCAAGTGTCTGATAATGCCGGTCTACGTTAGATAAGCCACAGGGGTTACTCTTCCCGTGTGGGCCTTCCGAGGAATCAGAGAGGAAGTGTCAGCTCCGCAGACCTGCTGATGCCCTCAGAGACTCGGTGACACAGCCTGGGGGTTGTTTTTGAGTGAGCTATGGTGTGTCCCTATGGTGTCGAAGAAGATGGTTCTCTCTAATCTGCTGTAAAATCCAGTCCCACGCAAAGAGCCTCACGGCCAGACATTCCCAAAGGGGCTGCAGGGAAGGAGGCAGATACAGAGATTTCGGCTTTAGGGGAAAACGTTGTTTGAGGGAAAGAACACTTAAATCAGAGAATAACGGCACAGAATTAAGCATAAAGAGGCGGAAGGACCTTTCACTGCCTTAGAATCCCAGAGCAGTGGCTCTTAAATTATACTGTTCTCTGGAAAACTTACTAAAATTTTATACCCAAGGTGTGACGGAGCAATGTCAAGATCAGGCGGGAGAGGGGGTTGGTGAGAATTCAGGCCACTGATGCGCTGCCAGGAAAGGAAGCTGAGTCTCAAGAGCTCCGTGCGTCGCCCAAAGCCCCAGAGCTACGTCAAGGCCAAGGCAGAACTAGAGTCCAGACCACCTGACCTCTGGCTCCGCGCCCTCCTGGACCCTCCACCTGCAAGATCTCCACCAGCGAGAGCTGCAGTCCAGGACTGACAAAATCCATTCTCCCTCCAAGCTTAACACACCGTCATGCCCCAGGGACGCGGTTACCAATGACCCTGCCTTCCAATGCGTTCCTCTGCATCCCGCAGAAGTGACCACGTCCCTTCCCCAGGAAAGGCCTTCCTGACGCCCATGGGTAGGCTGGCCGCGCCTTCCCTACACATATAATGCTCTGTCATAGCTCAGATGACTGCACCGCGCACAAGGGCCATAGCTGCCCCTTCTTGAGGGAGTTTTTTAAAAAAGCAGTTCAATAGGAACATAAAGACACAGAATTTAGAAATAATAAGGCAAATGGCCTTTTTTATTTCCACTGTGGCCCACATTAGATTGCCCCCAGGAAAACCGTTTTGTTTGGATCCCTTGACTAACTCTAAGTTTTGCAAAAGCAATAACCTGGTCCTCTGCCTGTCTTTGGTTTCCCCAGGATCTAGTACAGTCGGAGGCTCACAGAAGATGCTCAACAAATATTTGTTTAGTGAAAGCTGAATGAATGCCTTAATATTAACTAATTAAGAACTGATCATGTCCTCTCTGTGTCTTTTCTACTTCAAGGTAAACTTCTCTATTTTTTCTGTTGCTCATAGACAGAGTTTCTAGAATCTTCACCCGAAAGCCTCTTCTGGGCAAACTACAGGTTCTCAGAGGTTAGTTTAGCTGGTAACTCAGCAGATGCAACACAGTGCTTCTCACAGAAAAGGCTGGGCAGGCTCGCTCTTCCCACGAGCTGGTCCCTGCATTTCTGCAGAAGTGGCTTAAAATTGCGTTGCCTTCCTTAATTGCTGTTCAACACTCTTGACTCCTCTTGAACATACAAAGCCATTCAAGACCATCCTGTATTTTTATAAGGCACTGTGCTCAAGGAACTTACAGTCTATTAAGAACAACACACATAAAATGATAGCAGATAATACGTTGTAATATACAGGGGTGTGTGTGATTACTCAAAAAAGTAATCACCTTTGTTCATTATAATTTAAAAAAATAGTTGCTCTGAGGATTGTTGGTTATTGTTAGGCTGATTAACCAATGTTAATGTCTCCCCCTCCCCGCCCACCCCATCATCCACACCTGATTAGCTTAAAAAATATTTCTGACTACATTTAGAAGAGTGAAGGGTTTTCCAAATTTCGTACACGACAAAAGTCAATCTATCACACTGGCATAGAGAGTATGTCAATAGGGGAAACAGATGTATTTTTATTTTTTAACTAATTAATTGCTTTAGAGATAAGATTTTTCTGTGCCACTGAGACTGGAGTATAGTGGCATGATCATAGCTGACTGCAGCCTTGAACTCCTGGGCTTGAGTGATCTTCCTGCCTCAGCCTCCAAAGTAGCTGGGAGTACAGGTATGTGCCATCCCCTTGGCTAATTTTTTATTTTTTGTAGAGATGGGGTCTTGCTATGTTGCCCAGGCTGGTCTCAAACTCCTGGCTTCAAATGATCCTCCTACCTTGGCCTCCCAAAGTGCTGGGATTACAGGCCCAGATGTTTTTTTAACATCAGATTAATCTAGATTTAAAAAATTTCGGTTCTAGATTTTCAACACAAAGAGCAGTTTTGTTGTTTTTGTGGCTATTTTGGTTAATCATGGCCAATGCATGATGCTCCCCCAGGGGCCCTGGAGGCACAGCCAGAAAGTAGGCGGCCTCCCCAAGGACTCGGGCAACAGACAAGCTGGCCAGGGAGGCGGAGGCAGGTGTTGAAACAGACGGGGAGGAAAAGCTCATTTCGAGGGACCATCAGGGAAGCTGAACTCCGGGCAAAATATAGAAGCATCACCGGTATATCTGTGTGGGGAAATACAGCATCCTTGACAGCTCTATAACTATTATTCAGAACACAGCCGCAGCCAGAATCATTCAGGGTTGTAAAGGAACATTAAAAAACCCTTATGAATGAAGATCTAAAAGACGAGATCACAAAAAGCACTATAGAATTTGGCAAGCACCTGTAGGCAGGGTTAATTAAATTTTCACACTCTGGAAAAAATATAGGAGTTCTATGCCTAAAAATAATCCACTGACTATGACAGTATGAAGGATAGTGAGCAATAAGGAAAGGTTTTAGAAAGGACTAGAAAGTGCTTTGTTTTTAGGGACAATTGATCTTAGTTATCATCATATCTAAATCAAATGATTGCCAGAACGAGGAACAGATTCTAGTGAGGGATGAGCAACCTAATTGTGCCAGCGGAACCGAGAGAACGACTCTTCTCAGCGTGTGGACGTCAGAATTTGGAGAAAAGTGTAAAATTCTCTCCTTCCACAACTACCTAGGAATCTACTATTAATCAGCGGATTCTCAGACAGATTAATTTTATAGCTGGAAAAACAGGATCTGAAAGCATCCTAGCCATCAATTTTAAAATGTTTTGCAGAAATTTGAGACGTTGGCTGTCCTTTCGCAGCCATTGACCAGAGCATGGAGGGAAGCAAACTTCCCAGGACAATCCCACCTAAATCTGTGTTGACAAAAATCAGAGTTTCCCGAGTGTCTGAGCTTTTCACTCCACAGTTGCTGCAATAAAACGGCTTGTCCCTTGGCTGACAATCTCCTGAAGAACACTTTTACGTATATAGCAGTACGTTAGAATGTGGAATCATGTTTTGATTTTGTTCCAGACAAACTGGAAAGGGAACCTGTGATAATGACCTTGTAAAAAATTTAACATCAGGTTGGGAAAGAGAACCATGTGTCTTAGTCCCTTTGGGCTGCTATAACAAAATCCCAAAGACCGGGTAATTTACAAACAATAGAAATGCATTCTTCACAGTTCTAGAGGCTGGGAAGTCCAAGATCAAAGTGCCAGGAGACCTTGGTATCTGGTGAGGCCTCTGTGTGCTTCACAGATGGCATTTCCTTGCTGCGCTCTTACAAGTCAGAAAGGCGAGACAGCTCTCCGGGGCCTCTTTTCCAGGGTACTAATCTCATTCATGATGATGGGCTCCCATTCATGAATTGTGGGAGGACACAAACATTCACACCATGACACCATGTAAATCCAAGACCAAAGCAGCAGCTCTTGTTTTCAGAGTGATATCAAAGGATCAATGATTTTTCAAGAAAATTCCAGGGTGAGCTGAATGCAATGTGTTCAGTAAGAACATTGTTGTATATGGTGTGCCATGCCTTCCAGAAAATGGATAACGACAAGTTTACCATCTGTGATGTTTATTTTTCAGTGGTTAAGTGAAGCCCTGCTATGTGCCAGGGCTACGTTGTGTTCTTCCTACTTATTGTCATGTTGGATTCTCATGCCAGCCATGGCGGCTTAGGTACTGCTACCTTCCTTCCTACAGACAAGAAACTGAGGCTCAGAAAGGTACATGAATTCCCCAAAGGCACGCATTCTATAAGTAGAAAAATCAATGCGTGAAGCCAGGTCCGTCTCACTCTAGAGACCACGTACGCTCCATGGCATCAGCTTGCCATGGCCAGGGCATTTCTCTCTCCTCTGCCCCTTTGCAGCTGCCGCTATGGTAGTAGATTTGTATGAATAAAGGGAAGTGTGTTTGCATAAGAAGTTTTCTTTTGCTTTTCCTTTGTCCAAGTCACTGAGTCACACATTAACTCAGTTATATTGGACAAGATATAAGATCTTATATTGAACAAGATAAAAGAAAGCGGATGCAATTCCTAGCCCACAGGTGCTTGGACATAAAAAAACTATTAATATAAGATGGATGTGTACAATCCAGGAGAGCTTCCTGAAGGGGGCAGCGTATGAGCTTAGGGGAAAATGAAGAGCTTTAGCTGGACTCCTTGTGTCATGCAGGACAGTAGTCATCATTCTAAATCACCCAGGGGTGGTGGAGAGGCAAGAATGGCCCAGAGCCACAGTCTGAGGACCCTGTTCTGCCACCAAACTGGGCTCCTTGGCCCAGTATCTTATTCGCTTCGGGTGGACTAAGATGAATGGCTCTGTGCCGTAGACTGAACGTTTGCACTGTCCCCAAATGTATGTGTTAGAATCCTCACCCCCAAGGTGATGGCATTAGGAGAGGGGTCCTCTGGGAGGAGAACAGATCATGAAGGTGGAGCCTCATGAATGGGATGAGTGTCCTCATAAAATAGACCCTAAAGAGCTCCCTTGTCCCTTCTGCCATGAGAGGACGCACTGAGAAAACAGCATCTATGAACCAAGAAGTGAGCCCTTGCCAGACGCTAAACCTACCGGCACCTTGATCTTGGACTTTGCAGCCTCCAGAACCGTGAAAAATAAATTTCTGTTGTTCGTAAGCCACCCAACCTACGGCATTCTGTTCTAGCAACCCGGATGGACTGGGACTCTCTTCCTTGTGAGTGAGAGGGGAGCCAAGGAGGCTCGGGTTGCTTTATGTCCCAGAGATCTGAGATTCTATGTGCTACATTGATTAAAGAGAAACCTTTCTCCTTTTGTTGCATTTTCGCCATTTATGAAGCACACTCATGTTAACTAAGCTTTTCCCTTTAAATAAACTCTTGTGATATTTTTTTGTGCTGCTTCTGATCCACTTAATAGATGTTGCTGAGGTCTCTGCAGCCAGGGACCAGGCAGGCACTGATTGCACTTCTGGCCGTGCTAGCAGAAGGGGCCTGGGGTTCTCCGCAAGGTGGAATCACTCCGGACAGTAAGCGGGAGGTTGCAAAAGTCCTCTGGGAATGACATTTCTGCAAACCTTTTGTCAGGTAACCAACCGCCTTTATCCCAGGAAAGCATCAAACACTTGCTCTCTTCAGGAACCACATGTCTTTGCAGATAGGCAAGGAAAACACTCATCTGGTAACAGCAAACCTCAGGTGGGTGGAGAAGGAACCACCCTCTGCTTACACAGCTGCTTCTGCAGGGTCTGAAATAACTGTCCCGGGGGAGAATGCATTCCATTTCAGAAAGCAAAGAGGTCAAACAATAGTTAGCTAGTTAGCAGATGAACTAAAAAACAACTTTAGATTTATGTGCATTTAGCTAACAACTCTTTATGCTGTGAAAATCAAAACTGCAACCCACCCTCCCAGCCCAATGCCTGGCCTTTGAATGCTCTACTTACATTTAGGGTGTCGTTTCTTTAAATGTGATTACCCATTGAGAGGGTGCCTTTCAGGTTTAGCCCTGCCTCAGATCGAGTAGCAAATCTTCACTCCTTTTACGCTCAAGCTGCATTTGGGTTAACTGCGCAGTGATATTCATTATCCTCTGTGAGTGAGTACCCTGAGGCCGTCTGGGCATCGGCTCTCATGAATTAATATTTATGATGAAGATTAATAAAACAGAAGTGAAGAAAGGGACTTAAAATTAAAATTTAAAGAGCCCGTCAATCTGTAAATCCATTTCCAGTGAAAGGGACGGAAGAACAGTTAGTGCCATGGTACGTCCTGAAACATTTATCAGCAGGCAAATCTCTTAATTGTGACCATTCTATTATGCTACGAATGACCCACTAACCCCCAGTTTCATTCTCCACTGTTTCTCATTTAAGTGTATTCTTGTGGTTTTCTCCCCTATGCCTAGTTCTTCAGTTAAAGAAGGAAAAAAATAACTTCTTGTGAAATAATTTACGTTTCCTTTGTATTCTTGGATGCTCACATGCTTTCCTAGATATCCTTTTTGTTAAATATGCAAGAAATCAAACAAAAACTCTGAGCAAGGACTTTAAGGGAATTCTATTGGACTTATTTGCCCCTGAACCGCTAATTACAGATCACCTACTAATCTAATTTTTAAAGGCCATCAAAGAATGGCACTGAATGTATTTCATGATGAACGCTCTTCACATTAGAAAAGTTTTTCTTGTGTTCAGAACGCATTCCTGTTGTGGTTTTAATTTACTGCTCTGTGCTCTGGTCTTCCGTAGCCTTCATAGAGCGGAATAGCATATTATTTATCTGGCACAAATTTCAGGTTGAGTCTTGGCAAAGCTTTGTACTGAGCCTGGAGGGGTTAACGGTGGTTTTCAACTGGGGTGATTTTGCGCCCTGCCCTCCCCAGCCCACGGGGGGACATTTGGCAATGTCTGTAGATGTGCTTGGTTGTCACAACCTGGCACCAGTAGCTAGAGGGCTGGGATGTTGCTAAACATTCTACAATGCCCTGAACAGCACCTTCCCAGCGAAGAATTATGTGGCCCAAACTGTGCACAGGACCAATGCTGAGAAACCCTGGGCCAGGAGGAAGTGGCCCCCACGTGGGAATGTGAGACCATCGAAACACCCGTGGGGAATTCAACTCTGGTACCAATGGTGTGGTTCAGAGTCTCCTGGGATTAATCACTGTAGGGTGGGATTAGGGAGAGAAACCAACCTGGAGATCATTTGAGGTTTTTGAGAATTGTGAACCACATGGTTTTAATGATATTTTGGATCTACTTCCTATTTTATTGTGCGATTACCAACCCAATTTGCTTCCATTTTTCTTTCATAAGGTGAAAGCTGTCATGCATTATTTGGGAGTTCTAATTTTTCAGGAAACATTTTAGCTTGGCGAGCTTAACTGCCAGCTCTTGACATGCTTTCCTGGCATAATGAGCGGATTTATTTGTAATATAAACTTCTGGCTGGCTCTGACTCTCCGAAACTGCCACATTCTTGAGGCTTGTACTTTCCCAACATTAATGTGAGAGCCTGAATGTTTTTCCCCCCCCTCCAGAAAAATGTCCCTATGCCAAAGGTCAGTGATATAAAAGTATCCCTGATTCAATAGCAGGCATGACTAAATATAGAATGGAACAAAACCCTGGAATTACTTTGCGGAGCCAACAACAACAGCAAGAATCATGGATGTTGCCACACAGGAACTCTCCTCTCTGACAACTTCTGCATGTGCCACACTTCTTTCCAATAGGATGACCCCAAGGGAAATCGGTATCTCATCAGACTTCCCATCCCAGCAGCAAAAGGACTTTCCCATCTCCTCACCTTAGTTGGAAAACAAAGCTTACTGTCCTGGTAGTCGAAGTACTTTCTAAACTGGGAAGGGATACACATTTGCAAGGCTTATTAGGATATTAGCTTCTAATTAGTTGACCAAGCCAAGAGTGCAGCTCTTTGATTGAAACAAATATGAGAAAACAACTTAATAGTCGTTGAAGTCCTGTCCGCCATGAGTCACTTGGCCCCGTGAGTTAGGAAGTGAGAAACATTACTACAGCCCATGTATGGGTGGGACATTGAAGGAGACTGTGCCCTGTTCTTGCTTCCCTGGGGGTCTGACGATGCTTCACTCAGAGTAGCATCAACTGAGGTCAAGGTCATGGGTTGACTCAACCACCCATAGGCAACCAGTTTCTTCAAGTCCTGTGGCCAACGCCAGCCTCCCTCGTCTTCCCTGGCTGGACAAGGTCTTGCTCTGTCTCCCGGACTGGGGTGCGGTGGCCCAATCATAGCTTAATGATCCTCCCACATCAGCCTCCCAAGTAGCTGGGATGACGGGTGCATACCACCATGCTCGGCTACTTTTTAAATTCTTTTGGTAGACACAGAGTCTCACTATGTTGCCCAGCTGGTCTCAAACTCCCAGCCTCAATCCCTTCTCCCACGTAAGCCTCCCAACATGCTAGGATTACAGGTGTGAGCCACCATGCCTGGACTGTCCTTTTAAGAATTTGAGAATTGCTATACAGGGAAGGGGCTAGAATGCGGGGTATTTCCTAACGGTCTACTTCCATGAGAGGACACCATTTAACACGGTGTTCATATTCAAAAGACAAGAGTCCTTAAATTGATGCCATATATGTCATCCTTTCCTATTCTATTTTTAAAAATGTTCTTGTGTTGAAATTAGATTTCTGCATAACGTCCATCTATTGTCCTTGGAATATTTCTCTTTCCAAATCTCCATGCTCTGAGTGTGGAACAGGAATGGCTCCATCTCTGCTTCTTCACACCAGGTCAACTCTCTCACCTGGTGCATTCCGACAGGACTGGGGCATGCAGGTGACCTGGGTAGCGACGGCAGGAGAATGTGGTGAGGCAAAGGGTCTGGTTGCTCCCTTGGGAGGACAACACTGTCATGACGGGGCTTGTGCACTTGGCCTTTCCATGCAGCCTGATCCTGTGGCCTTGTCCGTAGACTCCTGGGAGGTCACAGCTCAGAAACGTCTCTATGGTTTTCTAGTCCAATCCCCCAGTGACACATGGGCCAGAGTGGTTCAGTATTTCCGTCAATGGCCACACAGTGGTCAGCGGCCAGGCCGGGAGAGTTCTCTACTCTACAGCGCTACTGACTATGAGGTAAGAAGAGGGATATGAGGGTTCTAGTGACCTCACAGGAGGATGGAGACGGAGAGGAAGGACTTGAAACTCCAGTGTCTAAGAACCCTGCGATTCAAAGAGTCTAATTTAGTTCAACACAAAGTAGGTATGAAAAAGCAAACATATAACACAATGCCTTTTTTGTCAAAAAAAGGGCATCTTAGAGAAGTATAAAGGCTCAAAAAATGAAGCAAAACAAAACAAAAAGGCTAGGAAAGAATCTCAGGTGGTAGCTGCCTGGCAGGTGAACTAGGAAGGTTTAGTTTTCTGCTTCCTGGAGGCTGGTGGGGTTATAGTCAGGATTTGTGTTTGCCCTTAGAGGGGAGGTGGCCACAACCTCATAACTGCACCTGGAGTGGAGTGAGGCCTCTCTTTCCAGCTGTGTCACTAGGACCTGTTTTATGCTGGTCTAGAACCACCCTGTCTCTAGGACATGCCTGCAGGAGGGGAGCATGGGGTGGGTCAAGTGTAATAGCAGAAAAGCCAGGACATCTTCCAGCTCCCTCCCTCGGGGGTGCCCTGAAGACACCACACCCTGCTCCAGGCCCACGAGCACCCCTGTCTAGCATGTACCTGGGCTCCCTGTTCAAGTGAGCTCTGAAAGGCGCCACCTGCCCTCGGAGCCCGCAGAGCCGCAGTCTGGCCCCCATGGTCCCAGCCCAGCAGTGTCACCGCTGCTCTGGGTGGCATTTTCCAGGCGGTGTCTTTGTGATGGAACAGCCCTACCCTTTTCATGTCTGAGAACGGCTCTGAGACGGGGTAAATGATTCAGAAAGTTTCTGATTCAGCCACAAATGAAACCGGGGAAGGCTCATTAAAGACACTAACGAGCGTTCCCTTTCATCCAGGCATTGTCTCGATGTCGCCAATGCTGTCGCAGCAACAGTGGCCCCGTGCTCTCCACGGGAGAGCAGCAAGGGCTGACCTAGTGGGGTTGAGCTCTGAGAACAAAGGACATCTTCTGATTGAAAGGCAAGCTAGTGCTGAAGGCATCCAACAGAGGTCACCAAGCTTGGGGTCCCCATAGCTTCCCTAGGAGGATGGCTGAGGGCCTGCCAGGATTCCTGTCATTAGAGCAATCCACGGACACAGGGCTGGCATTTTGCTGCCCAAGATGCCTAGGAAAGGTGTGAATGAATTGTTTCTTTAACGTCATTTTACAAAGATCTCTAAATGTTGTGCAAAAATAGAAAGCCTTCTTCCCAGAGGGCAAAGAAAGGGTTAAAAAAAGAGAGCCGTGTCTTCTGCTTTTATTTTCCTTGAGAGAAGCAAGATGTGTTGTGGTTTCTGTCATGAAATCTCTGATCAATCTTACAAAATGGGGGCTGGGGAAGGGGGTCTCGTGAAATGTAAAATGCTGGTATGTCTCTCTAAAACTGGGTTAGATGTTTCCTGTTGCACAGTTTTGTTACATTTGTGAAGCACTGAGCTTTCTCATGTGTCCAAATGTCTAGGATGAGGACACAAAAGCCAGATCAAAATAGATAATTGATGAAAAAGAGACCCAAATCAAAGAGTGATGTTTTATGTGTAACTATACAGTGAATGATTTGCATTCTTTCCAGATAATCCAGAAGCCATATATTGATTGTGTTTTTAAAAATACCCAACATGGAAGAAGGTTTGTGAGGATGGGATAAATTGCTGCAGAAAGTCTGACTTTGGGTGGCCGTGGAAAGCACCTTCACCGTGGTGGCGCAAGGGAGTGGACCATGAATATTGTGGGTCATCGGTCAGAGCACTTAGAATGCTCCTTCCCCCTAGAGACAACAGAATTAGGGAGCTGGACAAACGAGAAGAGGCCACCTGTCCCTGTCCAGGACCTTGCTTCAGAAGCCAGGTGAACATCAAATCCATCAGCACTGTCTATTTCTTGGAGATCTTTTATGAGATCAGGACCACACACCCTTCAACACAGGTCTATACCAAGTTCAAGATGTTTTCCCTGACATTAGACAGAAAACTCTTCTGTTGATATATTTGGAGTTATTTCTGCAGACAAGTGCTGCCTCCATTGCTGACTAATTGTTCCGAAAGTCCCTTTCATAAAAAGGAAAGGCTTAACAAGCACATTGGGATGATGTGCCTTCTCTGCCGTGCACCCAGGATCAAATAGAAAGCAACTCTTTACCCTTCCAATGGAGAACATTGAATGAATATCTGAGTCTTTGCCAGATGTAGCCTGCTGGGAACCCCGTGGTGTGGCTCTCCCTGTGGGGATGTCAGCGTGACCAGGTTGAGCCATGTTTAGGTGATGTCACCTGGGCAGGGATTAACACAGGCTTTACTCGGGCATCCCTGCTATTCCGGTGGTCACTCCTCCTGCCTCCTACCAGCAATGGGGCAATGGGAGTCACAGGGAAACAGACCCACACCCCGAAGGAGGTTGGGAAGGCACCAAGCCAGCCAGGCTGACGCCAAACTCAGAAACAAAAGGGAAGAAGTCAAGTGAACGGACTGAGGGATAAAAGAAGGGGATTTCTTTGGTAGGTATGACAAAAACAGCCAACTCCATGTCTTAAATATTTTCTCTCCAGTAAAATTTTCATCTAACACCTTGGGATGGGGTCTGTGTGGTTAGACTCCTTCTAAACACGGTTCCAATGGCTTGGTTTGGTCACGTGACATATTTTTTTAAAGCAGTGGTGAAGTTTTATTAGGTTTCTTTCTTCTCTTTCTCTCCTATGACAGACCCGGGAAAGGAGCTTAAACCCAGAATGGCATCAAACCCTTTATGAAACATTTGGGGCTAATTACCCTTGCTGGAAGTCTCGGATTTTTTTCCTTGCCTCCCCCCTCCCCCCTAATTTTAATGGAACACAGTTCAAGTCTCATAAATGCTTTAATATGTAGCTGTAAAGTTTGAGATGTCTCATGGGCACCGCTGTCTGCAAATCTGCCAGGCAGGACTCTGCTGCAGAGGTTCAAATTCGAACCGGTTTCCGCCTCTCCAACAGCGTGTTATATAAGCTGGGCCGGGAGCCTTTCCATGCGCCATGCAACAAGTCATTTAATAAAGCTCGCTCCGTTACAGAGCCAGGGTCACCCCAGGAAATCTTGCCACCTCCCCCTTCACACAGCGAGAGAGAACTCCACGCTTGGCGGTTGCTGCTGTCTCCTTATCCAGTAATCCCCAGGAACCGAGCCTTCATTTCCTTGCTTATTACTCTGGGCTTGGAGGAAGAAGCCAGACCAGGTCGGGGTCAGGGGCCTCAGCTCCACCCCCATCTGGCTGGAAACAAAGCCATCAGTCAGAGCCCAGACATCATTTGCACATCCCCTAAGATTTCCTTCTCCTCTCTAAGAGCGACACACCACCACGCGGTTAGGGAGGTAAAAACCAGGATTGCCCCAGTATGCGACATTAATTTCAGGTCCCACAACTAGGAGTCGGGATCAGAAAGGGCAAAGCAAGGGACCCCGTTTTTCTCATGACCCTGCCCTGACCCATCATGCCTGGGGAGGGCCGGTGAAGTGAGAGACCCAGGCAAATGCTTCCGGAACCTCGGAGGTGAAAGAACCAACTCAGCTGGACTTTTTAAACAGGCCCTTCCCTGAACACACGGAACCTTTCTGAAGGGTTGAGGGCTGGGGCCGGAACCGCAAAAGTTGAAGCACCGGAAGCCCCGTTCTGACCGCCGCCATCTTACCCACGAACGCTGGGGATTTTGGGGCGCACAATTCCAGGCTACGGACAACCTCAGACTGAAAAGCAGAGATCCGAGTGCTCCAGGGTCTCAGGGAACAATTAATAGACGATTTGACTTAAGCGGAGGCTATGGATATGTTAGTAGAAAGAGATACGTTTGGAGATATTAGCACTGAGTGCATTGTTCTCTATGCACGTAATCTTCACCCGACTGTCATTGTTTTCAATTAGACAAGGAAACTGAGGCGCAGAGGCTGAACTGCTCAAGGTTTCACAGGCAGTAAATGATGAAGTGGAATTTTAACCTATGGAGGCTGGTCCCAGAGTCCATTTACTAAAACCAGGCACTCGGTTATCTCTCCTTGTGGCGTTGGGAAAATCTTGCATTACCGCACCAAGATCTGTGGTTCTCTGGGATGCCCAGGGGGTTCTGTAAAGACTGGGTTTAGTTGTCATTTAAAAAAAATACATGCACACAGACACACACACACAGACACACATGCTGTATTTAAAAACTATACCGTGTTTACCATTTTCACTCCAATATGTACCATAGCACAGTGGAGGCCTCCAGTGCGGAATCTGTGCTATCATCAAGAGTCAACAAGAGTAACCCCGTACTGGCCTTTTCAAAATTCCAGTCTACTCGTGTCCACTCATATTTAAAAAAAAAAATACTTATCAGAGTGTACCAGGATTTTTTTATTGTGCAACCAAATATGGTTCCCACTGATTGGCCTTGTAATAAATAAATGTTATTCACTTATGCTGTTAAAGAATCATTTTTGAAATCTGTTTTATATATTGGGAGTTTAGCATATGGTTCAAAGGGTTTTGCTTCTAAGACATCTGACCCTGAAATAGGAAGAAAGGAGCCAATAAAGATATTGATATCACAGCAGACAAGTGGCTTGTGCATTGATGGGTCAACTGGATTGAAGGTGAAGATGGTAGGATGAAGGTGGGGAAGAGGTTAGGAGCATCATGTGGCCGGCTCAAAGGTACAGGATGGGGAAAAGGTCCAAGCGGAGAGCAGATGGTGGGGATGGAGGGAAGGCACCCACAGAATGGATAAGCTCATGGCAAGAGAGGATTGTTTATAAGTTAAAATGCAAATAGTTTATTTGCTCATTCAAATATCATTATGACATCTGCAATTGGTGTTCGAGCCTTTGCAAAAGTATGGCTATCTGCTAGCACTTAGGAACTGGAACTTGTTCCTTTTTAGCACTGGTTAAATCTTGTGTGGAATGAACACAATTCAAAACATGCCATGTTTTGATTACTACATAATCACTTTTAAAGGCCTTTCATTTTCAAGATCTGTGAACTCAGTAAAGGCAGGTCTGTGATGCTCAGGGTAAAAGAAGTTGGCCTTGGCATGGGGGAATTTGTAAGAGGAGCTCTAGTGATAAAAAAAAAAAAAATGGGATAGGGTAAATGCTTGCATTTTCCAAAACTTAACTTTTTAAGTACAGCTTTGCTTTCTTACACAACAATTTAGTTCACAGGGGAATTTGGACATGACTTCAAGTTGAGTATTTTTTATGTCCTCATCCTCCAGTTGTGGGAAATAAAACATGAGTCCTAGCAGCTTACGTCTAGGGTCTAGGGCCAGACTTAATCAAAAGGAACTCTTGGAATATTTCGTTCTTGTAGCTCCACATCATGAAGACCAGAATTGATAATTGCCAAGATTTTTCAAAAGCCTCAAACTTACTTACGTTGTATAAGACCCTTTGCAACTTCCAAAGCAATCTCACAAACTTGTGGTCGTCCTATCAACCCTATTGGATAGATTTTATAAATCCCTATTTTATAGACAAAGACATTGAGACCCAGAGTGGGTGTGGGACAACCCAAGGCACACATTTAATAAATGCTACCAAGCTGACACTGAGCCTATGTTTTCTGGCTCCAAGCTGCACCCTAAACTACGGAGATTTCACAACATCTTGTTCCAGGAGCTCTGGGTACGGAGAGAAGTCACTTACATCTGTGTATTTTTCTCTTTGGAATGCGTGAAATAAGATGCTTCTCATTTTCCATGTCATCAGGAGTCAACACTTTCTATGACAGATCACAGCATCTCGGAAAATGTTTCTTTAATCAGTGCCATTACTGACTTTGCAGTGTGTAGACCATTTCCCTGAAAAGAGCCTTTCGGGTTCATTTGGTCTGACTTCAGCCTGTGTTAGGACCTCTCCACCCACAGCTGGTCTTGCAGAGATGAAAAACATGCACACACCCTAAAATCCTGTCCCAGATGAGTGGCTTTAAGGGAATGCTGAATTCCCAGGCAGGCGGAGGCAAAAAAGAAAGGGACATTTGGCCTCAGTCGAGGTGACTAAATTTTACTGATGTTTCAGTGTGATGTTATTTCTGGCATCATCTTGATGAGTGACTCAAAGGCTGGTTTGAACTTTGGAAAAGTCTGAATCTTCACAATTCATTTGTTTTCTCTTATCTCCTTCACTGAAATTCAACTAATTTAACACTGTGTTGATCTAGCGCTGTGCAGGATAGGAAAATGAGATGCCTAGGGTAGGCAGGAGACAGGAGACATGATGTAAATAATTGCAAATAATGCCATCACAAGGCAGAGTGGGCCAGGTACGGTGATAGAGGGAGCAAGTGATGTGTGGATTTCACATTTCCTGGACGAATCTGCCTTTCCAACCTCTCTTACTTCCACACTCCCCTTTCCTGACTGTGCCCTAGCCACACTGTGTTCCTTCTGTCCCTACAATAGGCACTTTATTTCTGCCCCAGGACCTTGGCACTTCCTCTTCCCTCTGTCCCCTGTTCCTTCCCTAGAACTTTGCTTGGCTCATTCTTTTTCATCCTTTGGGTTTCAGCTCAGAGGTCATCATGCCAGGAAATCCTTCCTGGTGACCTTATCCTACCCATTTCTTTACTTATCTCTCTTGCCCAGTAGAAATGGAAGCTTCCTTTTATGTGGGAGACATAGGTTATGCCAACAACATAGTAGGACTCAAAAAATACATTCGACGGGAGTAAGGAGAGAGAAGGGAACAAGACTGAGAATTGCTCTCTGGGTTTATCCATGTAGGTGGGATGAGGAACAAGAGAAACTAGCCATGGACCCAAGAAGGCTCAGAGATGGAGGAGAGGAGGAGGATAGTTCAGGGAGACTAAAGCCATCGGCGCTGGACCTTCCACAGACAGAGGTGACCAAAGCTGCAGGAACACTGAGGCAGGTGGGGAAGTGCATGGTGACCGGTGGTGATCTTGGAGGGAAGGAGGGACGGCAGAGCAGAGGCCAAGGTCATGAGGGCGTAAGGAGCAGGTGGTGAGGCTCTAGGAATAGTGTGTTGCACCTGGCATTTAGTAGGGAAGGAAGGAGAGAGAGTGAGTGTGCCATCTTGGAATGGCAGCAGGCTTCAGAGAAGACATTTTTTAAGACTGTTGGGAAGATCTAAGTTGAAATACAGACTGGGAGG
>CAUYRT010000313.1:0-10767 GCA_963574885.1 Lepilemur ruficaudatus
GTAGTCCCAGCTACTCAGGAGGCTGAGGCAGAAGGATCACTTGAGCCCAGGAGTTTGAGGTTGCTGTGAGCTAGGCTGATGCCACGGCACTCTACAGCCTGGGCAACAGAGTGAGACTCTGTCTCAAAAAAAAAAAAAAAAGTTTTTATCATCATAAGTGGCTTAATGATTAAGAATTTTTTAAATGTTCTCCATCATTACCTATGAAATATAATTTACTTTTCATATTTCTATCCCTTATTAGAATATCAGTTGTTACACATTTATAAAGAGCTTTAATGAAACCAAGTGTATGTATTCATTGTGTAAGTTCTCTTGTTAATTATTAACCCATTAAACCATTGTTAATAAAAGGTAGCAAAGGTATATAAAATATAAGCTTGTGTTGTTTTTTAATAAACACAGAGATAATGCTAATTGTGTTAGGAAGAAACTACTGAAGGCTTCTAAAGATAAGAATTCAGAAAACTTGATTGATATGAATATTAAGTATTTTATTCATGATTATCTTTAGACCATTCATCTAAATCCTTCTGTATGAGTTATCCATTTTGTTTTACATTAATATAATAACCAGAAAAAAACTCTCAACATTGTACAATGTGAGCTTATTCCTTATGTGACTAAAATCTCACGATAAGGAAAGCCATGGCCAATCACTCAGTAACTCTGCCTCCTTGGAACTTAATTCTTAAAAATTAGAACTATTTTACTGTAATAAATAATTTGCTTTCCAGTCTTTTTTCTTTTAAAAATGGCAATAATTTATCGTTAAAATACTTTATTATTGAGCTTTTATTTCTGTTTTGAAAAGCTGCTTGAAATGGAGACCCCTGATCTGCTCCACGTTTCGTGTTAGTTTCCAAGTCTCAGATTTTCCCTCTAAAGAATCTCTACCATGTACCTCCCCAATTTCCATTGCTATTGTCCTGTTTAGTTCAAAATCTCATTTTTCCCACTTCCTGAATAAGGTATGTAATAATAGTTTCCTAGTTAGCCTGTCCACCTCCAGCTTTTTCCCCACCATTCCCGCTATCTACTACTGCCAAATTCATCCCCCCATTCTTGAACATGCCACTTTTGTGCTCACATATATGCAGACCTGTCCATTGACTACCAAATAATGTGTCAGCTACTCAATCAAGCATTTAGAGTTTTCCATAAGACTACCTGAAAACCACTTCCATCCATCTCATCTTTTATTTACCTTTTGCACAAGTCAGATTAAATCATATATTATTAGCATTTGTATGAAAGGTACCACCTCATGCCTTAGTGTGCATGAGTATAAAAATTCAGATCCCCAAATCACACACACACCAGACCTAAAATTAGAATTTGGGGTGTGGGGTCCTGCAACATGTGACTCAATAAGCCCATAAGCATTTCCAATGCTGGTTATTTGCCCAGTGTTGCTCATGAAAATATTCTGCAATGATGGGATCACTCTATAATATTCTCTGCTCAATAAGGTAACCACTAGCCACGTATGGCTACTGAGCACTTGAAATATGGTTAGTGTGACTTAAGACCTGAATTTTTAGCTTTAATTTTAATTAACTTTCACTTAAATTTAAACATCCATATGTGGCTAGTGCCTACCATATTGGGCAGTTCAGATTTGACAATCTCTCATTGTTAGATTTTAAAAATATATTGTCATTCACTATTAGCAATACAGTAAACATTGTAATATTAATACATACATTCCTTAGTATAAATTGCTAGCCAAAGCATGTATCTTTGAAAAGTTTTTAATAATTATTGTCAAACCTTCCTCCAGAAAATCTGTTCCAGTTTAAACTCTCACCAACAGTTTATAAGAATGTCAATTGATAATACATTGGATATAATATTTTGTAAAATCTTTCTCAATGTAGTAAACCCCAAATAACAAGATAATTCATTAAAAATGTAATTTGGCTAATATAAGAGGTTGAGTTGGAGGGGTTTTATTTTCATGGTTATTGATCATTATAGCAGATAATTTCCAAAGATGGCTGCTATTGATTGTTTTCCTCTCTGTACATGCATGCCATTCCTCAGATCCAGAGGCAGTATTTCTGTCTCCTCCCCCTTGAAACAAAGCTGGCCTTGTTGTTTGCTTTGGTCAATATAATGTGGCAGAAGTGATGTTGTCTGTGTTTGCTTCCTGTGTCTTGAAAGCCAGCTGCCATATATGAAATCTGACTACCCTGAGATCACCACACTATGAGGATGCCCAAGCTAGCCACATGCAGAGAGAGAAAGATGTCATGTAAAGGAGCATCAAGGAGCCAGAAATAAGTGAAGCTTTCTTGGACTGTTCAGCCCAGTCTGGCTACGAGTTAAATGTAACTGAGTAAGTAATCCTAGCTTATGTCAGGAGTAACAAAAGAAATCCCCCAGAGTCTTTTCTGAATTCTTAACTCCATGGAATAATGAGAAATAATATATCATTGTTGTATTAATTCCACTAAGTTTTGAGGATGGTACACAGCAATAGATAACTGAAAACCAGCTACATTACCCTCTTTGGGTTATACCATAGCACTTTATTTACATTAATCTGTTTACATTAATCTGTTTCAAAAAAGGGAATAGTTCATAATTGAAAACAGATGTGCTACAGATTAGGAAGACCTTGGGCTCTTGAAATCACTTCAACATAGGTTCAAATATCTCATCTGCTGTGTACTAGTTTTATTAGTAGGGTAACTTTTATTAGCTCAAAGCCTTGGTGCCTCATCTGCAAAATGGAGATGGAACAATGTGTTAGTAGTTGTAAATATAAAATTAGATAATACAGATAAAGCCTCTAGGGCATAAAGTGGAGTTCCTGTTATCACTCCACAAGGCTTTTATTTTTTAAATATATTGATCCATTTACAAAATAGTTAACAAAATCTACACTAAAGAACACTACACTCTATGTAGTGCAATCATCTGCTTATCCCCAGATCAGTCCTCCTCGTTACTCTGAGTTTTGTTCAGGCTCTGTTCCACACACTTCACTACTACTCATGCTTCAATCCATGATGATTTCAGCAAGTCTTGAAACATCCTGACCTCTCACTTTCATGATCTCTTTTCCAATGACATTGACCTCCACTTTTGTTCAGCTATTTTGCTCTCACAATCATGTCTGACCTTGGCATTCCATTTCCAACAACTGCAAATCTTTCAGAATCTTCCATAATGATTTCATCCCACTCTTAGCACAGCATCTCAAATTTTCCAGATTACTTTCTATAGTTTTCCAATTCCAATAAAATTTCCATCCCACTGGCATTTATAACCCATGGATCTTAACCCTTTTTCACTGACCTCCCCTGCTCTCCCCCACCTCTCAGGACCTCACTTATCTTCTTAATATAGCTAGAATTCCATGGTTTGTTATTTTAATAATACCCTTGTATACCATCTCCATTCTTTTGACAAGACCCTAAACATAATTCCAATATTCCCTTTACTCTATTGATGCCCATATATAGATGAACATGGAGATAAGCAATCATTTAAATGATTTCACCTGAAAGGTAAGACCATGAAACTCAAGAGAAGCCCATTTTCCTGGTCCATTCACTCCCCACTGTGTAGATTTCTACTTGTGACATCCTCTTCTCTTCTCAAACATCCTCACTGTTGCTTCTTTCTTCACTGAGGAAGCAGGAGCAAACAGAACACTTCCACAGCCTCCACCACAATTTCTATCCATCCACCACGATCTGATTCCTCCTGTATATACACTATTCTAAAGTTAACAATTCCAACTTTGCACAGGAAGTCCTCCCTACTAATGCCAAGGACACTGCTTCATCAATTTTCCTATCCTTTTACCTGCATCTTTAGTTTCCTCTGCTGTATGATTCTCATCAATGTGAAAATAGCCTATCATTTATAATATTAGAAAAATAAATATAATCAACACCTACTAATCCCATTCTCCCTCTAGCTACTTTACCTTTCTCTGCTCTTTCGTAGCAAAACTCTTTCAATGACGTTTCTGCCTACAATTCTCTCTTATACCTACTCCCATCAGGCTTCCATCCTTACCACACCATAAAAATTGCCCTTGTCAAGAACACCATTGACTTTGACAAGGCTAAATACAATTTAATTTTCAGCCTTCTCTTTAATTGACTTACAAGCTGATTTGACACAATATATTACTCTAGACTCCTTGAAAAACTTTTAGTTTTCCTCAAGTTCACAAACTCTCCTGATTTTCCTGCTAACACGCTGGCTACTCTTTCTCAGTATCCTCTATTGGTTCCTCCTTATCTTCAAGATGTCATAACATTGGAGTTTGCTAAATAGAGGTCTTTGGGCTTTGTCCCTCAATTTAAATTCACTACCTTGATAATACCTTCAGGCACATAGCTTCTTATACTACCTGCCTATGATGCCTGGTCTTATCTCCAGCTGAGTTCTTTGCTCTTAACGCTACATGACAACTGTCTAATTAACAAATCTACTTGAATGTTTAATAAACCTCCCAAGTCTACTTGGATTTCTAATCAAGAGCTCACAGTTGAATTTCTAATATCATACCTCAAACCTGTTCTGGATGGTGATTTTTCCTACACTAGTTAGTAGAAATTCTACCCTACTTGCTCAAATTAAAAACCTTGCAGTCATCAATGGCTCTTGACTTCTTTTCACACTTCACATCCAATCTGTCAATACATTTTAAAATATATTCATAATCTCATCTCTCTTCACTACCTTAACTATTACCCTTCTGATCCAAGCCACTGTTATCATCTTTTCTATACCTGAAACATCCATCAGGGGCTTTTGCTGGATCCAACTGAAATGTACTCATAGCCTGCCATTGACCAGCCTCGGCATCTGATTGACCCAGAAGATTGAGGTAAAGAAAACAGTTCGGAAGCAGGGCAGCATCAGGTGTTTCCCTTCCTGGAGAAGGGGTCATGTAGCAATTCACCAGGTTAACTAGACCTATTTTCTTTAACGTCCCATGTGATAGTTCAGGTGTGAGAAAAGAGAATTCATATAAGGTAAGTTGACAAAGAAGTTCCATGTCCCAAAATAGATAAAAATCTTTTATGATGCCACAGTTCATGATTCTAAGTTCACCACTAGGGACATGTCAATTACAATAATCAACCAACTCAGAAAAACCTGAAGATTCTTACCAAGTGTTTCTAGTTTTCTGACGAACTTCACCAATTGGGATCATTTGGCCAGTACCAACGTTGCCTAGTAACACAGTTGCCATCAATTTTATCAGTTTTAAGGGGGAACAAAGTTAAAAAGTTACCCAAGGGCCAAATTCTCATGAAGAAAGGGAAAGGGTTTTGTTAACTCTTCACCCACATTGATTTCTGCAATAACCTTCCACGGGTGTCTCTGCATCCACCTTTCTCCTCTTCAGTCTGTTCTCAGGTCACATGATTATGTCCAAATACAGATTACATCACATGATTCTCCACTCAGAACCTTCCCCATATTACTCAGAGTAAAATCCAAAGTTCTTAAAATATAAGGTCTACATAACCTGGATTTCCACTCTCTCTCTAAACTCTTCTCCTATATTTCTCTTCCTTATTCATTCTGCCCCAACCATGTTAAATGATACTGCTGTTTCTATAGCTATCAAACATGCACCTGCCTCAAGAATCTTGCAGTACTATATGTCCCTTACATTTATACACACTTCATTTCTGCTCAAATGATACAGTCCCAATGAAGCCTTTTAAAATTGTGATCCCTAGTTCTAAAGGGAGTGCCATTCCTGGCCTTCTTTATTTCTCTTAATAGCATTTTGCATCTTCTTATATACCTGCATTCATTATTTTCTTTAATGTATGTTCCCCCCACTAGAAGATAAGCTTTATAAAAGCAGGATTTTTGTCAATGTATTCACTGCCTTTCTCCAGGAGTGCCAGATACATAGAAGATACTGAATAAATATTGGTTGAATTGTTTGGATTAATGTTTATGCAAATTTAAATACAATTTATCACACGAGAATATTTCACTTAAATTCCATTTTAATGTGACTTCCCTTACTTAACCTCTTTCTTATTTTAAATAATATCAATTTTCTAAAAAATTTGTAAATAACCTAACTGATCATTAATCTAAATATTTGAAGGAAGTATACATCCAATTTGGTTTTCTTTTCAAAATGTAAGTGATTTTCCTAATGTAGTTATAAATTTAAAAGGATCTAATTTCTTTTGTGTAAAATAATTATGATTTTTTTTAGAAGCCAGAAGGGATCAGCATATGTGGGCTACATTGTTGGCACAAAGTGGATCTTCCTACATTTTGGCCTAGAAATAAACATATCAACATTTAAATGAGCTTCCTACAAATAATCTGACAGCTCTAACTAGTTTATGAGACATTAAAAATTTTTTATCCATTATATAATGAATCATGGAGATAAATTCTTTTTATTCTCAGGGATGGACAAACTGATATTTTCTTGTCTTTGATGTCTTTAATCCAATGATTTTATTACTATTTATTCAATTATTTATATGTAGCCATCTGGCAATATGTAATCTGATACTGACACTGCATTAATATGGATTTTAATGGAGTTTACCATGAATAAAGTGTGTTAAAGTCAAACAATTTTATAAATACAGCTTTGAGGCTAATCCTGATCAAATACAGAAAAAACCTGAAAATTTTATTTGAGTTTTATGAATAAAGTTAGCTAAACAAAATAATTTTAAAAGAATTTAAAGACACCCTAGCAAATAATTCTACATTTGAAAAATAAATATTTAACCACATTTCCTGTTCCAGAGGAATTTCAAAGAGAGAATTTATTAGTCTGAGGACCTGCTCCTAATATAGATAATCTGAATGTTTCTATTAATTAATGACTATAATCTAGTAAACAAGAATTTACTAAGCACCTATGGTATATCTGCTATTGTTATGTCTTTTGGAGAATATAAAAAGGGCACATATATAACTTAGTCCCAGCTTTTGAGACACTTCAACTAAAATGGACAGCTAACTAGAATTCTAAAGAATATTTGACAAATATGCATTTAGTACATTATACATGCCAGCACATTGCTATATTCTCATTGTGCAAATTAAATAGAATACTTTGAAACATCAAAACACCTCCAATTAAGAAGAATCACCACAAATCGCCTCCAGAAAACGCAAAGAACAAGCAAATCTATAGACTAGCAGTTAACTTAAAAACAACTTTAAAATATATGCAACGTTTGAATGGTGGAGAAATTATTATACTTGAAACACCTATTAAATCTATTTTTCTGATTGCCAGGCAAAATAGCCTTAGCACTTAAATTTCCTTGGAAGCTCACTTATTTGGGATACTTTACTCTGAAATTCTTTCCCCTGAACTTACTAGCACTTTTCCAAGGCTAGCTCAATGTTGATCTACTAAGGAAAATGAATCTTTCTCGGGAATGAACAAATTTCCACATTACACTGAAATACATGTGTTAAGACTGGGACTTTGTATCATGGACTAGGAGTCTCTGCCCACTTTCCCCACTCCCCATGAATGCAACCCCGGTCACATTCATTCATTAAAAAATAAATTACTGACTTCAGAACTCCATCATACTTAATACAATATTCATGGTTATCTAACTTCATTCCAATTTGTAAGTGATAAAAGCGTAGATGTTTTTATTTTACCTCATCTTGCTGTGAGTTTAGCAGCTGCAGTTTCATGTGCTTCATATAGGCCATGGTAATTGGCATGTTGTAGTCAATCATGCTGGTCACCAAAGTGGGAGGTTTTCCATTATCTGTAATAAAACATTTTTAATGGGTAATGACAGTGATACTACACTCTACCTGTAATTTCAGAATGATCCAGTTTGTCCAAATTGAAATAGGATTCTAGATACCAAGTGTTTAAAAGCTTGGTAGCATTGTAGATGGATTGTAGAAAAAAATAACTGGTAAGGTTCTACAAGTGCGTATTGACACAAATTAACAGTATGGATAAATTAATTATTTCTAAATACAGAGGAGCTTTGAAATATACTGAGTAACAACGAATGAAGTCAATATGGCGATTAAATCCAATTATTTGTATTTTTCTCTTTTACTAGGTAATTATTTTCTATATGTACTTTCTGAGTGCCAAAGGAATTTTGCTCTTTTTTTTTTTTTTGTCCAGGCTACTCATCCTCCAACACACAGGAATGAGCTGGCCTAAATATATCTTTGAGATTAATATAATCTCTGAGAGAAAATCATACTTAGGAAAATAATCTAGATAATTTTAATGAAAGCTAAAGCCAAATTAGAATTTTTATGTGAAAAGTTTTAGTGAAGTAACTGTGCATTATTCATAATTTTTAGAGACAAGGAATTGGCAGATTTAAAATGACATTGGTAGAAACCAATTTTCTTGCTGAAGATATCTAAAACACCATGAAATACATATAATAAATGAAAATTAAAACATTATTATAGGGAAAAATGTCATTTGCCACAGTTGAAACTGTCTTTCTTCTAAGAATGGGCACTGAATTACTATGTGAGTGGATATTTAAAATTCACTGCCTCCTACTTGAATAAATGAGATGATCTGACTTGTTGAACTCTTTCAGTCTACCACGTTATTATAAAAATATGATATATAAATTGCCATTATGAATAAAATTACTTTAAATCTCACTATTTGACACTGCAGCTACCTTTATGATCTGTTCCATCTGGGTTTAAATGCATTCTTTTCTGGCACTCTGAGCAGCTCATTAGAAATCGTGTCACCGCTTCTCGTGGTAGGAAGGCATAGCTCTCTGAAATCTGAAATGATTCACAAAATATAGGTGTTATTATATAAGCTGACTGAGCGTGATTTAACAGAAATGATCATTGTATTTCCAAATAAGACACGTTATTCCATAATGGCAGGAAGCACAATGACAGCATGCACTGCATACCATGCATCATTTCAAGAAATATCTATCCAACTTGATTAGATGCCACTTAGTGATAGCCAATGTCGTGTGGAGAAAGAATTAAAACCACATCTGGGTGGGCATCTGTTAATCTTTCTGCATTTCTTTTAGGAAAAATAAGCACAGTGTACAGATACCCTAGTGAATTTTCCTTATGATTAAACATTGCCAACATTGTTTTTTAAACTTAACTGCTAGCACAATCAAAATTTTATCCAATTTTACATATATGTTTTAAAATTTAGCCCCAAATAGAAGCAATAAACTTTGGATTTTGCATAATGATCATGTCCTCATTATTGCTTTTCAAAATATTTTAAGAGAGAATAAAAGATAAATTCAAACAGAACTCATGCATATATTTACTGCAGTGAATCATCCCTTCCACAGAAAATGACACACCTGGAAATGCACTTAGGCCACCTATTTCATTTATTTTATTTTATGTTATATATCTTTCATAATACATGTCTAGAATAGCTTACACTGATTGTCAGAGCAGGCTTTTCCTATGCCCTATATAGAGCTTTATTTTCAGAATCATGATTTAGAATCAAGTTAGAAATCAATACTCCCATTACAGTGATTTTGTAAATATCACCTTTTCAAAAGCCAAGTTATTTCTCTCATTAAAGCAAATAATCCCTGAAGTGTAACTGATATATTGTCAAATATCTCTAAATAAAAGCTGACACTGACTCAAGCAATGCTACTAAGAAGCCTAATGCAGGATTTCAGTCTTCCACCAGCACTAACATTATAGGTGAAACACGAGATAAGTGATAGGAAAAATGAGTCCTAAGTTACACATAAATGCCACATATGATTTCTCAGGTGCATATATGGCCATTATGAACACTGACAGATTTTAAATAGGTAAAAAAGAGGGAAAACATGCACCCAATATATTACTGAGTGCAAATGTGTGCCAATTTCCTTAGTGGTGTTGGAGTCAACTTTTGCTTATCCATGGTGTAGAGGGAGCACAGAATTGAGGAAACTCCATATACTAAGATCCACAATTATAAAGCTCATTTTCCCCTGAATTTGATATTAAAATCAGTTTGCATCACTAAGCCTACCCCATTGACTCTCAGAGAAAAGAAGCCATAAGAACACTGAAGAAAAAGATTAGGCCTGCAGTTAAAATCTGCCATGGATGATCCATTTGTACATAATTAAAATTCAACTACACTACCATTTGAAACATAAAACTCAGAATTTTTAAATATAATTATTATTTATAAATTAAGATGACCAGACTTAAAAAAAAAGACATTACTTCAATCTATGTAGGTATTATGGGAGAAAAATGAGAAAAAACAATTTTAAAGTATTTTGTCAAAATATTTTTTATTAGTTATTGAATATATATATATATATATATACACACACAATTGAAACTCTCACTCATTCTCTCTCTCTCTCTGTATTGAGACAGAGTCTCCCTGTGTCACCAAAGCTGAAGTATAGTGACTTGATCAGAGCTCATTGTAGACTGGAACCCCTGGGCTCAGGTGATCCTCCTGCCTCAGCCTCCTGAGCAGCTGGGATTACAGGCATGCATTACCATGCCCTGCTAATGTTTTCTTATTTTTTGTAGTGACAGGGTCTCACTATGTCATCCAAGCTAGTTTCAAACTTCTGGCCTCAAGCAATCATCCTGCCTCAGTCTCACAAAGTGCTGGGATTATAGGTATGAGACACTGCACCTGATCTCTCTCTTGATCTCTCTCTCTCTCTCTCTCTCTCTCCCCCTCCCTCCCCCCCTCTCTCTATATATATACACACACACACATATACAAACATCCACATATATGAATCTGATTCCTATTTTTCT
>CAUYRT010000314.1:0-23408 GCA_963574885.1 Lepilemur ruficaudatus
TCTCAGGTATCCCTCCTTCTGACCCTCGTCCGATGTATGCTTGTCTGCTTGCTTATTTCTTCCGCTTTCTTCTAAAATCTGTCTTTTTTGCGGAGACACTCTGGCTGGCGGCTTTTCTCGTCCGCCATCTTTAATCTCTCCGTGAATTTCATATAATTTTTGTGTGTCACAAAATATTAGTCATGATTTTTTCCCAACCATTTAAGAATGTAAAAACAATTCCTAGCTTGTGAGCCATACAAAAATAGTCAGGGGCTAGATTTGGCTCACAGGAGAGCTAGAGTTTGCCAACCATTACTCTAACCAGTGACAGAGAAGTACTGATGTCAATTCTTATTTCACATTCTTTCAAAATTTGCAAACTTCTCCAGAAATTTCTCAGAAGTTATTTGGCAGGTGAGACATTGTTCAGTACCCATGGCCAGGGAGCAGTCTGGAGTGGTTACACAGTGCTACACCCCACTCCCCACTTTCTTTGGAACCATCTGGTCTGTGTATTACTTTAGTTGGGATTTCTTTTCAGTGAAATACTTTGTTTGGTGTAGGCATGTAAAATACTGTTTTTCTGTTGGCTTTATTTTCTTTTCCTTTACTAACTCAAAGTCTTTACCTTTATTATCTGGTCTAAGATGTCCCTAAACAGAGCACAATTGATTTTTAAAAATTTTTTAATTAAGCCACAGTCTGATGTATTTTGTCTTGGGATGCTCATTTAATAAAATTTTAACTTTGAAATAATAAAACAAACAAAAAAAAGTAGCAAGTATATTACAAGTAATTATTTCCTGGCCCATCTGAGAGTGAGTTGTTGACCTGATGACCCATCACTCCTAATACTTTTGTGTTTATTTCCTACAACTAAGCATTCTATATAACCACAGTTCAGCCATTAACATTAGGAAATGAACAGATGTTACTACCATCTCATCCTCAAATCCCTTTCAAATTTCACTAATTGTCCCAGTAATGTCATTTATATGGTAAAA
The DNA here is from genome assembly GCA_963574885.1 of Lepilemur ruficaudatus. Classification (NCBI taxonomy): domain Eukaryota; kingdom Metazoa; phylum Chordata; class Mammalia; order Primates; family Lepilemuridae; genus Lepilemur; species Lepilemur ruficaudatus. The sequence goes on from CAUYRT010000314.1 coordinate 987, forward strand.
TGAACAAGTTTGGGATAGCATTTAGTTGCGTTAGCCTTATTCAGTTCCTTAACCGTTCTTTGGCTTTGGTACTTTTGAAGATTATAGGCCAGTTATTTTGTAAAATGTCCTTCAATTAGGATTTGTCTGATGTTTCCTCATGATTAGATTCAGTTAATGCATCTTTGGCAGAAATACCACAGAAGAGGTGCTATGTTCTTCTCAATGCAACCTATCAAGTGGCAAAGGATTCAGATTTCTCCCATTATTGGTGTTCACTTGTTTCACTTGATTAAGATGGTTTGCCAGTCTTCTCCTCTTTGAAGCTCCTCTTTCCCTCATTGTTTTTAAGAAATATTTTATGGAAATCTACTTTGAAAGTATATACACATCCCATTTCTCATTAAACTTTATTTATTTATTCATTCATTTATGTCAGTATAGACTCATAGTTTCCTATTTTGTTCAATGGGTTACAAGTCATTAGTATTTTGATGCTCAGACTGTCCCAGATTTGCTCAGTTTTAGTTCCTTAAAGCTGGACAGTGTGTCCTTTTTTGAGTACTTCCTTGCTTCCTGGCTCATCTTGTACTTTTCCTGTCCAGCCATGGACTCAGTCATTTCTCCAAGGAGTCCTGGCTCCTTTCAGTGGAGGATGGAGTGCCTAGACCTGGATGCTAGGTGTGTGCACTGCACTGGGGGAAGAGAGGTACCACTGCTCCAAGGCTCGCTTAGTAGACCTAAGGAGGTTTGTACACCCACACATACATTTATACTTCTTTATCTATGTTGAAATTTATGAGCTCACACCAACATCTAGTCAAATCCAGAGTTCATTCTAGTGTTTTCCTCTCCAATTTGTCACACCTTCTCCAAAAATGAGAAAGTTAGCTTCCATTACCCTTAATATTTTTGCTTATATTGATCAAGTCTCCTATTCCTAACCAATCTGCCATTGCTATCCATCCCCTGCATGCATGCCCTAGCCACCCTACTCAGGATCTAACTCCCTGTACCAGGCCACAGCCCCAGCTGTGGATCCCACTCATATGCACAGGCTGCAGATCCACGTGGATACCTAGCTTGCTCTGCCTTACCTAATGGCTGAATTGTGGGTAAAAGAAAAAGGGGAGAGGGAAGGCAGAGTCTTGCTGGAATTTCACGTCAACTCCACAAAGGAAGAGATTGTCTGATTTACAGAAATACATCCCAAGTATCTAAAACAGACCTTGGCATATAGTAGCCACTCAATTAAAAAAAAAAAACCACCAATTTTGAAGAATCAATTTTATGAAAATATAAGGTTGACAGTTAATTTAAATACATTCAAATATTTAACTTCAAGATATTCTCCCCCCATTATAGATAACTTTTATAAACTGGAAAGTTATCAAACAAATTAACAGGACAATTAAAGTTTTAACCTCTAGGCAATATGAAGTTTATCTAAATTTGGATTTATATACATGCATAAAGCCTCACAGAATTAAAAATACTCATTTTACCAGCCTACATAAAAATCATCAACATTGTGTGGGACCAACATTTAATAAAAGAAAATAGAAAGGGTTTTACTTTATAATAATATTCTTAAATAGGTACTGCTATGGTATGAATGTTTGTGTCCTCTTGAAAACTCATGTTGAAACTTAATCCCCAATGCAACAGTATTAAGAAGTGGGGCCTTTAGGAGGTGACTAGGCCATGAGGGCTCTGCCTTCATGGATGGGAATAATGTTTTATATAAAAGGGTTGGAGGGGCTGGGCGCGGTGGCTCACGCCTGTAATCCTAGCACTCTGGGAGGCCGAGGCGGGTGGATCGCTCAAGGTCAGGAGTTTGAAACCAGCCTGAGCAAGAGCGAGACCTCATCTCTACTATAAATAGAAAGAAATTAATTGGCTAACTAAAAATATATATCAAAAATTAGCCGGGCATGGTGGCGCATGCCTGTAGTCCCAGCTACTCGGGAGGCTGAGGCAGGAGGATCGCCTGAGCCCAGGAGTTTGAGGTTGCTGTGAGCTAGGCTGACGCCACGGCACTCACTCTGGCCTGGGCAGCAGAGTGAGACTCTGGCTCACAAAAAAAAAAACAAAAACAAAAACAAAAAACAAAAAACCAAAAGGGTTGGAGGGAACTCGGTAGGCTCTTTTACCCTCCATCTCTTCTGCCACATGAGGACACAGTGCTCATCCCCTCTGCCCCATCTGGGGGATGCAGAAATTAGTAGCCATCTTGGAAGGAGAGACTGGCCCTCATCAGACATTGAACCTGCTGGTGTCTTTGACTCCCAGCCTTGATAAATGTGAGCAATAAATTTCTGTTGTTTATGAATTACCCATCTAAGGAATTTTGCTATAGCAGCAGGAATGGACTGAGAGAAACTGGTGCCAGAAGTGAGTGCTACTTATAACAAATACTTAAACATGTGGAAGTTGCTTTGGAACTGGATAATGGAGAGAGGCTGGATGGTAAAGGGCTATTCTGGTTAAGGGCTCAGAAGAAAAAGAGAGCTGCAGAGAAAGCCTCAATCTTAGAGATTACCTAAGTGGTTGTAATCAGACTGCCAGTAGAAACATGTACCGTAAAGAAAATTCTGATGAGGTCGCAGAAATGGGGAAGGAAGTATTGGAAAGTGGAGGAAAGGCCATCCTTCTTATAAAGTGGCCAAGAAACTTGGCTGAATTGTCCTAGTTGCAGTGTTACGTGGAAAGCACAACTTGCAAACAATGAACTAGAATATTTATTTAGTAGGAGAAATCTCTAAGCAAAATGTTGAGGGTGTGGCATGACTTTTCTTGACTGTTTATAATAAAATGCAAGAGAGAAATGAATTAAAGATGGAATTTATAATCAAAGGGAAGCAGAACTTAAAAGATTTGGAAAATTCTTGGCCTGGCCAGGTTGTGAAGAATAAAAAGGTGTGCTGGGGAGAAAATACTAAGAGTGTGGCCAAGTGAACATTTGAAGTATGGATGAAAGGAAGCCAGATGCTGTTTATTAAGACAATGGAAGAATGACCCTGAAGGCATTTCAGAGATCTTCAAGGCTGCCATTCCCATCAGAGGCCCACAGTGCCAGCACCTTGAAGGCAGAATGGTTTCAAAGAAGTCCAGTGCACCCATGGAGCCTTGGGGCTTGCTGCCTCAAGTTTCTGTTACCCACATTTTGGTGCAGCACTCCTTAACCGCCCCAGCTGTGGCTCCAGAGCAGGCCAAGGTACAACTCAGGCTGCCACTCCAGAAGGCACAAGTGATAAACCTCGGCGGTGTCCGTGTGATGCTAATTCTGCAGGTGCAGAGTGCAAAAGTGATGGCGGCATGGTTACCTCCACCTAGACTTCAAAGGATGCCTTGGAGAGCCTTGGGTCTCACGCACAGGGGCAGGTCTACTGCAGAGTCCTTACGAGGGCAGTGCCTAGTGGAGCTGTGGGAGTGGGGTAGCCTCTAGACCCTAGAACTGTGGAGCCACCAGTGTGCAACTCCTGCCTCGGAGAGCTACAGACATGAATCCAGCCTGTGAGAGCTGCCATGTGAACTGCTGAGTAAAGCCTTTGAGGCCCAACCCCCATCTCAGTGTGTCCGGAAGGTGGGACATAGAGTCAAAGATTGTTCTGGAGCCTTAAGATTTAATGTTTGCCCTGTTGGGTTTTAGATTTGGCTGGGACCTGTAACTCCTTTCCTATTTTTCCCTGTATGTCCTATGTACAATACCATTGTATTTGGGAAGTACATAACTTGATTCCACAGGTACACAGCTGGAGAGCAGTTTGCCTCAGGATGAATTTTATTTTGAGTTTCACCTAGATCTGATTAAGATGAGACTCTGGACTTTAAATTTCTGAGTTGGTGCTGGAATCAGTTAAGACTTTTGGGGCTATTGGGATAGAATGAATATATTTTGCATATAAGAAGGACATGAATTTTGGAGGCCAGGGGCAGAATACTATGTCCTGCAAAATTTACCAGTTGAAACTTAATTGCCAATGTGATAGTAGAGAAGGTCCTTTAGAAGGTGATTAAGTCATGAGGGTGGGGCCGTCATAAATGGGATGAATACCCTTATGAAAGGGCTGGAGGGAACTAGCTAGGCCCTTTTCACCCTTCCGCCTTCTGTCATGTGAGGACATAATATGAGGTGCAGAGAGCTGCCCTCTCCAGACGCTGAATCTGCTTACGCCTTGATCTTGGACTTCCCAGTCTCCAGAACTGTGAGAATATAAATTTCTATTCTTTATAAATTACTCAGTCTCAGGATTTTGTTAGCAGTGGTCCCCAGCCTTTTTGGCACCAGGGACTAGTTTCATGAGGAGGGGGGCAGTGTGGCAAGCAACTGGAGGAGGAGGAGCTCAGGCAGTGATGTCAGTGATGGGGAACGGCTGCAAATACAAATGAAACTTTGCTTGCTTGCCCGCTTCTGCAATGCGGCCCAAGTGATAGAGCACCAGAAACAGACCAAGACAGACACACTGCTGCATCAGAAGCATCTTGATGAGGGAAGGCTGAAGCTTATAACTTTGGGGGCATTCTTTAGGAATTATGTATAAGATCTTAGAAGGGGACTATGTAAATGAGGAGTCCTAAAGCTTAAGCAGTAAGTCTGCTTTTTAAAGGAAGTTAAGAGTGAAAGTGCCTAGGCCCAATGCTTGGCACAGAGCAGGCATACAAAACTTAAGCTATTACTGAAGAACTCTGCATCCAGCCTCTACATAATAGGTCCTCAACAAATCTCTGTTAAATGCTGCTCACCTATGACTTGTCTCCCCACTAGAAAACAGGTTCTAATGAAGTTTCAACCAAGAATGACACAGACTGCCAATAAGGTCTTATCATTTTAATTGACTTTAATGATTATTGCTCATCTGCAAGGATTAATATTGCATTCATTAAAAATCATTCAATACAAAATGAACTTGTTCCTCCCAAGTTGCTCTCCACATGCTCCCTCTGATGCTAGATATTTTTCTACAGTGTCCTTTGTTTACATAGTTTGACAGAGACAGAGCCCTTACTTATCATTCCTATGGACACAGTAATAGATATGGGATCAGGGAGCAGACCAAAGGGCAGCAGGACCTGGGCCCTTCCCTCCAACAGAGCTGACGTGATGGATACACTGTTGGCCAGGTTACCTCCCCTAAGAGATGTGGTGTTCTGATTGGCTAAGTGCCCTAGGAAAAAGGGCTTTAACTGTTAGTATCTACAGAGAAGAACGCATGGTCATACTGGCAAGGAGTAAAAAGGGACTGGGTGGGGAGAAATGGGAGAAGAAAGGGAAAATGTTTTGGCAAGACAATTGTCCCCTGCTAGGAAGCTGCAGGGTGAAAGTTTTCCTTTCTTATATTCCTGTTTTTTAATGCCTGTCTCTCTGATCAGTGGAGAGAGAAAAACGAAAATTTCTAGTATCTAGCACTAATGTATGACCCAACTTTGAAGGATCACAAGCTAGACTGAGTTGAGGATTTAAAATCCTGGGTAATTGTATACTTAAAGCTCATGAGCATAAAGCTCATTTGACCATGCAGAAATGCTGGTAAGCAGGGTGCATGGCATGAGAATACATCTCCCTGATCTTTGAAAGAGCCTCTCTGGGGATTCTTTCAGCACGTGAGCCAGGATGTACTAATTACTTTCTCTACACATAAACTGCCCTTTAAGATCTTAATTCATAAACTTTTTGTGGCATGTGTCAATCAAAAATGGTATGACTTCTATAAAACTAACGTTATACAGGGTCTATAGTCCCAGACAAATTATATGGAGCTAGATTTCTCTCAACCTGGCCCAATTTATCATTCTTCTTCCCATCCACACCTACCTTCCTTTAAATATTTTAGATTGCAGAAGCACAGCTGACCAGAAGTTTGCTCTTAAAGGATAAATCCTAAAGATAGAGCTCAGTGCTTTATACTGAGTAATGGCTTAAGAAATTTGCCTTCAGCACAAGCTGTAGGGGTCAGAGCTGATAGAGTTTGCTGTTATGGCTCCAATTCACTGATGCTATAAACTATGAGCTAGAAACACAGGGACTTTAATTAGAGTTTGAGACTTTTACCTCACTAGACTTGGCAACCTTAGCTCCAAAGGTTCAAAAGAGAAATTGATAACAACTAGCCACCCAAGCAGTCCCTCAATGTTAACATTAAAATTTTTTCCTTTTTTCTATTTTTTTTTTTTTGTACAACAGAAGTAAAGACAAAATTCAACTTAGTACAGTCTGGTTAAAAACTAGAAAATATGAGAGTCTGGTGGGAGTGGTGGAAGGACTATACTATAAATGCAAGTGGGCCTCCTGGATCTTAATGAGCAACACTCACTAATACACATCTCTGAACCAGACATACCACCTTTACACAGGAAACAGGGCTTGGAACTTCTAAGGGAAATTAACATGCACCACCTACATCTAACCTACCTGGCTGGTAGGTACCATCCCTGCTCCTCTGAAGAAGTGAAAGAGCACTGATTTCAGCAGATTTCAGCAGCTAAGAAATGGGCTCTTTTAAGGCGATTTAAACATTGCAGATTGTTCCACATAGAAGGTACCTTAGCATTTCCTATTAATGAGGTACCTAAATTAAGACTAAAGTCCCCAGAATGGTAAAGAAAGAATCACCTTTTTCTGGGCTGGGAGTAAAATCCTTCTTTAGTGACTAGGGTGAGGAACCTTGAACCTCAATTTCATCTAAAGAGCCATGAAAGCAAGTTCCTGTGTGGTCTGCAGAACTTGGATAATGAGATGAAAAAACAAGAATGAAATCATAGAAAAAAAATCAAGAGGAAAGGAATAAGAAGAAAATAAAAGTTATCTTAAAAAATATTTCTTTTAGAGTTGTGTGGTTCATGTGGACTGGTCCTTGGTAATATGGTCCATTAGTATCTGTAAAGAAAGAGATTGACTGGTTAACACTTGTATCTTCCATGTGAGAGAGTTCCAAGAGAAGAATCAGAAAGAGCACCTTCTCCAGAGTCCCTCCCTGGCTCACGATGGGGATTCATGCAGTCATTCCCCAGGTCAGGGAATCATTCCTCCCTGTTCTTCCACAGGGTTTCTGACAACACCATTTCTGGTGCTACTTCCTGCTCTCTGATAATAAAAGTCAGTGGTTTTCAACGCTGACTATACAACTGGGGGAGTTTTTACAAAATAATTTTGCTTGGTCCCATCCCAGACCAAGTGTATCAGAATCTCTGGAGGTGAGGCCCAAGCTCCAAAATTTCAGAAAACTCTAACTTCTTTATATCTACCACTAAATAAACAATTTCTCTGCCTTCTCTCTTAATTTGGAGCAGAGTTCTTATACTCTTCCAAATCAGGTATAGCATATGGTCTTTATTTTAGAAAGCTGGCTAGGCTGCTTGGTTTAATACTGGGGAAAAGAGCTTTTCACTTGCTTCCCCCAAGTTACCTGTAATAATTGGGTTTGAATGGCCCATTTTTGTTGAGTCCCAGATATTTTGCTTGGTCATCTGTCAGCTCTGTCAGGTGGGCATCAAATGATGGCAGGTGCAAGCTGGCAACGTACTCATCTAGGAAGAACAAAATGGGAGAGGAGCAGACTCCTTTTCAAATATGCCTCTTAGGGTGTAATCTCCCCCTATTTTCATTTGAAGCTTTTTAAGAAAGAGGACAGGGATGGAATAACTTTGAAGGAATCCACAACTTGAAATATTTGCTTAATTAAAAAAAAACCCCTCAGGCCAGGTGCGGTAGCTCACGCCTGTAATCCTAGCACTCTGGGAGGCCAAGGTGGGAGGATCGCTCAAGGTCAGGAGTTCCAGACCAGCCTGAGCAAGAGCGAGACCCCGTCTCTACTAAAAATAGAAAGAAATTAGTTGGACAACTAAAAATAAATATATATATATAAAAATTAGCCAGGCATGGCGGCATATGCCTGTAGTCCCAGCTACTCAGAAGGCTGAGGCAGGAGAATTGCTTGAGCCCAGGAGTCTGAGGTTGCTGTGAGCTAGGCTGATGCCACGGCACTCTAACCAGGGCAACAGAGTGAGACTCTGTCTCCAAAAAAAAAAAAAAAGAAAAAAAACCCCTCAAAGCTGCTTTTACGGCAGGTTACTTCTCTCAGTACATCCCAAGTGTGTTTGGAAAGCTCCCTATACTGCTCTGGCAAAGCTTTTGGCTTCACTTCAGTGGCCAGTATGTCACATACTATTACCACCTTCCTGCAGCAACCCCCCTACACTGGATTAAATTATACTCAAGTTATGAATCAAAATGGACACCAGTAAGCTCAAAAGAGCCTTGTGTCATTAACACTCATCTAGGATAAGATCCATAAAGGCCTCAAATCTTAGAATCATGGACTTCTAAGTTAGCTGGCACAAATTTGTCAGTTTTCCATAGATAAGCTTCCCTGACTTTTATGATTATTAATTTTTTAAAAAACCAATCTGAAGTAAGCTATTGCAGGGGACAAGAAGTTTTTGAGCTTTAAGAGGTCAAGAATTTGGGCTGGCCAAGGAGAGATGGGAGGTGGGTACCACTGTGCAGAAAGGTAAAGGACTAGAGATTATGTATATGTCATATGAACATAACATAGGTTGTCCTGTAGCATGACAGGAGGTTAGGTAGGAGGTGATTTGCATATCTACATAGAGAATGGACAATAAATGTATGTGTTTCTGTTTCTTTCATTTTGGCCCAAGGCTATACTCAACTGTGCTGGGAAATTTACTGAATTTCATAAGCCTGTTTAGAATAAGAGTATCTACTCTAAACCACTGTGCTCAGGTAAGCACTGTTACTCATTAGCTGTCATTCTTACTACAATTCTGCAATGTATGTAGTATTATTCTTACTTTACTGATCAAGAAACTGAAGCTCTTAGAGATTAAAACTTGTCCTGAGGTCAAATAACCAATAAGCACTAAAATAGGAATTAGTACTCTGACTCTAAATGCAATGCTCTTCATGATAGTCATTTTACCAAACCATGCGGCTGGGGATCAACATAGGTTTCCACTGTTTTTCACTCACCCATTTTCTTAGGAAGCAAGTATACATCCTGTTTGTATCGTCCCTCAGGTGCATTATAGAGTTCTATCAGTGCCAAAGCCTAAGGTGAGAAAAGAGGGCCAGGAAACACAAAAACAGTTCTTAGGCACATAAAAATAAAACTAGGTTTAACAGGGTTTTGTGTAAGTACTATAATGATGTACCACAGCGACAGCACCTAGGACTCTGCCTGTAACAAAGGCTAGCACACACCATAAGAGGATTTGTTGGTGCTTTGTTCAGTTCCTGACAAAAGAACAAACTAAATACAACTAAGCTGAAACACTATATTATTCTCAACTAAAACAGCCAAGACAAAGAGACACAAACACTGACTAGGGACTCTTCTCTACTTGAGAAAGCCTAAGTCTCAACAATTTATTACATGAAAAAAGAACAGGTTGAATAGCACGGCTGACCCACTCACTGGAACTCTGATCTATGCCCAGTTCCACAATTCGCAGTGTAGGGCAAGCAGGCATTTTGTCACATACCTGTGTCGTAGCTGTGATGGACAGAACAAAGGTGGGAACTGTGGAGCAGCTCAAATTGAGCAGACGACCCTGGAAAGGCAAGAGAAAACCTTGGGATGAGCTATTATCCCTTTGTCTCAGTTTCCAAGTCAAGCCAATGCAGGAAAGGACTTTATACCTTTCTAGACTCAGTTGGAGAGAAAGAATTACAGTTGCAAATCAGCACCCTAGGTTTTATACTATTTTCTACAAATCCATCTGAGTCTGGAAGGTTGAATAATCAATTGTGGTCAGGAAATAGTAGTTATTTAATAAAAAGTAGATTTTTTTTTTGAGTGATTCTGTTTTAAGGATCAGACCATTTGAGAAATATACCTCTATCCAAAGATAGAATCAGGGAAACACAGGCCCAGTATTTTTTCTCTACCACCCTTCCCCGCCATGGATCTAACTACACTGCTTGAGCTGCTCGCCAGAGTCCTGTGTGTGTACCTCTGCCAGGAGGACAACGCGTTTGCCATCTGGCCAGATGACATGGTCCACCTGAGAACGTACTCGCTCCCACGTCAGCTCCGGAGTGCGGAGGCTGGTCTAAAAGGAAGGAGGCACAGTTGACTGTGGTGGCTGCGATGGAAGGTGAAGGAGAAACGCCTAGCAACACATGAGAGAAGCCTTACCACATCGATTTCTGTGTTGGAGTGGCCCATATTGCATACGATACAACTGTTTTTCATGCGGTCCAAGTGCTCTCGTGTCACTACATTCTTATTTCCTAAAAGTAAAGATGAGTGGCTGCGGAAAAAACTGCCAGAAACAAAGGTACTGACCAGCTTTCAGCTAGAACATGGGAGAGAGGTTTGCTGGCATTAAAGAACATGTATACATCGTGAGAAAAGAAGTACATAACAGCTCCTTAGGCTCAGTTATCTGGTTATAAGACCAAGAAATAGAAAAAAGTCACCAGGGAAAAGGGCTCTCTCCTCCGAAAAACATGTTCTGATAGCTTACTCAAGTTCTGAGACCTTTATACTGAGTACAGGTCTGTCTCACTTTCTTTGAAAGTCAGTCAGTCTATTTTCAAGATTTAACCTCAGAGTTAACACTCCTCCAGGCACACCAAAGCGTTGATACTTACCTGTGCAAGTTATTACGACATCAACTTGCCGGATGACTTCATTTAGCTTTACCACCCTGAACCCATCCATGCTGGAAGAAAAGGAAGGAACATTATGAGTACAAGCAAGCAGGCGGTGCAGGGGAAGCTGGTCACGAAATGAGACAACAAAACCCCCTTCTAAAGTCATAGCTGGTGCCACCTCACAGGGATGGAAAGTAATAAGCTGTGCTAAACTATATACACTGGCCTCTTCAGAGTTCCCAAGACTCCATTCAGAAAGGAAAAATGCCAAGAGGCTCTAGGAGAGCCCTAGGGTTAGACCGAGAGGGACAGAGCAATTCTAACCTTCTCTTCCTCTGGGAGATTTCTGCAAAAATGATTAATATAATGAATCAAGAACTCTCAGAAACATAAAGTACCCGAAGTGAATCTAATAGTATTATCACACTGTCCTTACCAGGCCTGCAGAGCACAGATAGGGTCAATTTCTGTGATGTAGACAATTGCTCCAAGGGCCTTAAGAGCAGCACAGCAGCCCTTTCCTACCTGCAGTACATAAGAAAGTTCAGGCTGTCAGGTTCATTAAGGCATGGATATTGGGGTAAGCAGGTTCTTTGGGAGACAGAAATTAACTTTCATGAAATCACCAACCATCTAGTGAGCACCTGCAGGGATGCCCTGACCACAAGCAAAGCAGAAACAGTCCCAGATTATGTTGTGAAACTCAGAGAGGTAATTTAGCTGACATGTCATAGCAAGAGCTGGGACTTTGGATAAAAATGTTATCATTAGGGAAACAAGACCTGGCAAGAGCAACTTGCTCTCAGTAACCTCTAATTTCTTATTCCAGAAAAACCCATTAACTCTCGCTTGAGATGCATCTACTCAAGGACAGCCTATCAGCTGAGAAACTTCTGTGGGTCACTGTTGAAGACAATAAAATCTCCTGTAACTTACTCTAGTTTAGAGATACTCAATTACATGCCACTTCAGATTCAACCCTTCATTCTACTGCAAGTCACCTGTGGGGCTAAAATGCTACATATTCACTTGAAATGAGTCTCATTAAAGGTTATTATCATAATTAGGGGTAAATGATGCTGACATTCCATTCCATAAGACAAACCAGTAAAACCTGAAAACTCAATTCATTCTGCATGCCTCTATTCATAAATCTGAATAAAGGACTTTTGGTATTGTTTTGAGATACATTATCTAAAAAAATTTTAAATCCTGCATGAGTGATTCTAGACTGACAGCACAAGCCTCCTTCATGCAATATTTCTAATAAGTCTATGAAAAGAGAGAGACACTCAGGCCCAGCTATTTACCTCACCATAGCCACACACCACCACTTGTTTCCCACCAAACATCACATCTGTGGTCCTCTTCAGGCTGTGGAAACAGACAAGGGCTGAACTCAAACATTATTAGCTCAAACTCAGTCCCTCTGCACAAAGTTAAAAGTGTAGGGCAATGCCCACAGGAACTTCCATTGGAAGTTGGCTGAGCTCAATGTGAAGTGACCCCTCTAACAAAGTTTTAAAGTCAAAAGAAGACCAGGGGAAAAGACTGGAGTGATATCATACTAACACTGCAACCCAACCCAAATCTACCCCCTTTAAATTTGAATGTATATACACATTTCAACCTACCCATCCAAAATGGATTCTCGGCAGCAGTACAAGTTATCAAACTTCTGTTTGGTAACAGAATCATTGACATTCATGGCAGGAACACAGAGCTTCCCAGCTTTGGAGAGCTGATATAGCCTAAAGGGAGAAGAGGCCACAAAAACAAAATACAAGTTAGCTGGTAAAACATAATACATGGCAAAATCTGCCTAATTCTCAAGTTCCATGCTACCCTCCCCAGTCTTATTTATTGCCCAAGGATATTAGTAAACATGATTATTTCCTTGTCATTCCTGCTCACTTCTTTTCATTTTTTTCTCCCCCCACCTTTTTTTTGGAAGGGAAAAAACCCTTTTCAATTGAAGAAATTTACTTCTCTTCCATAGAGAGGATGTTATTTTCTTAGACCAGCATTTCTCAATCTTTAAAAACCCATGCCTACTTCTGATAAACAAAGATTAATGATTCTGATATGGTTCCCTGTGTGTCTGTGTGAGCGCATGTCTGTAAGTAAGCAACCAGGTGCAATGTGCCCCCAATTGAGAAACACGCTTTTAGATATCTTTTAGGTATTCCAACAAGCCAAGAATATTTTGTCCTGTTTTATTTTTGTAGTGTGTATAATGTGTAGTTTTACAATAAGATTGTTTTCATATTTCAAATATAAAATTATAATACAATATTGAATACAGTTTTTCAAGATACACTCACTCCCTACCCCTCAGACCCAAACACTAGTTGAGAAACATTCAGTGGAGTAAATGGGAGAGAAAAATGCGTGAACTAGAACCTGAAACAATTTCCTTCTAGGGTAAACTTGATTTTCAAAAGTAAAAATGCAAAAGTTTTATTTAATGAAGATACTCCCATTTAGTTACCACAAGTCTGAAACACAGCCCTAAAGCCTAACAGAGACCAGAAGAATTTGCTGAGGCAAGGACACAAGGGGCAGCTACTCCAGAATCTGTTACCTGTGAACACCAGTCACGCTCTCTTCCACAATGCCTCGGATCTTCTTAAACACGTTTGGATACTTCTTATAAACCCAGTGGGTTAAGTCTCCCCCATCATCCAGGATCTATAGAACAGCCAGAAGACTTCTATGGGCATTCAGGCTGCTAGAGCTGGGGGGAACTTTGAACCCACTTTCTGCACTAGTAAGAGAGCCCTATATGTTTTGGAAGAGCACTCCTTGGAGCTCCTTAGAGCAGGTTTAGACAGTGGAAATACAGTCAAGTTTGTTGGTGTAAAATGGTTAAAAGGATTCCTATGTTTGTTCTAGACTACGGTGAAGAGTATTCGGCTAGTCATAGACTCATTTTCAGTTTAGGGTCTTCAAATATATAGCCCCTATGAATGCAAAAGGAGAGCTGGGGCAAGAAGGAAAGAAACCAGAACCTATTCCAAAGAGGTACCACATCATTTCCTTCTCCTTTGTTCTGCTGTGTTTGAGCCACATGTGTTTGGCTAGTCTTACTCTTCCCCCACCTTTCCATTCAGTACTCAGACTCATTCTGAACAGGTATCAAGCTAAACACTTTAGCAACAAAGTCAGTGCATAAGACCAAACATCCAAAACATATTTAGGGAACCATGCTTTGAGGGAAAAAAAGGAAATAAATCTATTATCAAAGTGTAGGATGGATATGCATTATTACCATGTTGGCCTGCCACCCATCCATGTTCACACAGCGGTCAATACACCACCAGAAGTCATCTTCTGATTCGCCCTTCCAAGCAAACACTGCAACTCCTGTAGTGACAGAAATAAGTCAGCTGATTATTCCTTTGAGGAATGTACTCGCTTTCTGAGATTCATATGAAGACAAAAAGGCAAAAGAAACTACCCCAGAAAAGAAAAAACTTAAGAAATGTCAAAATACACTTACATAGCTCATATAGTACTTTAAGAAATTACTTTGGTTAGGAAATTATGGGATTTTTGTTTTTAAGTATTTTGGGGCTGTGGTGGCTCATGCCTATAATCCTAGCACTTTGGGGGACTGAGTGGGGAGGGTTACTGGAAGCTAGGAGTTTGAGACCAGCCTGAGCAACATAGCACGACTTGTCTCTACAAAAAAAAAAAAGGTCAAGCGTGGTGGCACACACCGGTAGTCCCAGTACTCAGGAGGCTAAGGCAGGAGGATCGCTTGAACCCAGAAGTTTAAGGATGCAGTGAGCTATGATGACACCATTGTACTCTAGCCCGAGCAACAAAGTGAGACCCTGTCTCCAAAAAAAGTATTTTGGAGACTTACAATGATATTCTCTGTGGGCCACTTTTATACTTAGAACTCTATCCTAAGGAGATAAAATGAAATGGGAATCAATACAAAATTATTCACTGGAGCATTATTTATATATGTAAATATCTTGAAACAACCTAAATGTTTAACATTAGGAAAATAGTGAAGTAAAATCACATAGCTACACGAATAAGTATTAAAAATGATGCTGTCAAAGTTTTCAGTGACATGGAAAACTACTTCTGAAAATGTTATATTTAGATTATGAAACTGTACACATACTAAGTTATTTCATCACTGTAAAGCAGATAGAAAAAAAGGTAAAAATTTGCAAATACTATCTCTATATAGTGGGATTGTGGATTTTTGGGGGAACTTTCTAAATTTTCTGCAATAAACACTTATCAAAAAAGAATAAACAAAAAACCCCCAAAGTACTATAAAGTTGCTTTTTGAGAATCCTGGGAAGATGGGAGGTCCTCAAACAAACTTCACAGTGAATTTTTCCTGAACATATTAATAATAAACATCATGTTTAGGCCGGGCACAAGGGCTCATGCCTGTAAGCCTAGCACCCTAGGAGGCCAAGGCGGGAGGATCGCTTGAGCTTAGGAGTTTGAGACCAGCCTCAGCAAGAGTGAGACCCCATCTCTACTAAACATAGAAAAATTAGCCAGGCGTGGTGGCACATGCCTGTAGACCCAGCTACTGGGAGGCTGAGGCAGGAGGATCACTTGAGCACAGGAGTTTGAGGTTGCAGTGAGCTATGATGACACCACAGCACTCTACCCATGGCAAAAGAGCGAGACTGTCTCAAAAAAAACCCACATATTATGTTTAGTAAAACTCACCAGTAGCCCATATACTTTCAATGCCGTATTGAATACCAGAATAATAAATTATTTAAGGAACCATCAATATAAAAGGCTTACTTGTATTCTCTCTCAAAATTGATGAGACTTTTGGTGAAAGGAGGCCAGCTGAGCTCACACTTACATAGCTTATATAGTTTAATATTCTTCTTTGTTCATTTAACATTAGAATTGGGCATTTCCCCATGTCATTAGATTATTTTCAAAGATCATTTTTAATGACTACGTAATATTCCACCATGGTTGCAGACCTTAATTTTATTATCCATTTTCTTCTTGTTGATGTTCTTATTATCCCTCAAAGTTTACAGCCCCTAGACATACATGACATTGTAAGAACAAGTTTGATACATAAAAAATATGCTTAGACAATTATTTCCTGGTAAAGTTGGTGAAAAACACATAACTTACCAGCCTCAGCCAGTGCTGCAGCCACTTCATTCTGAGTTGAGTAGATGTTGCAAGCAGACCAGCGGCACTGAGCCCCCAGGGCACAGAGGGTCTCAATCAACACCTGTGTGGATGTGTAGGAAGACAGGGTGAGGAAGAGGAGGGCCAACCAGAAGTGGGGAGCACACCTCAGTATGAAAACAATACCCATCAACTCTGCAGCAACAGGTGGTACACTGGAAAGTTACAAAAGAAAGGGTATATTCTAATAAGGTGGCACACTGGTATTTATACCCAAAAGATAGGTCCCTAAAAGTCTTAATAACATTTTAATAACAATTATATTTTTGTAAATCTAGATCTTCTTAGGTCAGGTTTGCTCAAAGTGGGTTTACCTATACAAACAAAAGTAGAAAACCCCATTACTGTGTAATGGGGAGATCCCACCTAAAGTCAGCATTTGGAGGTTGGCTAGGCAGAGAAAGAAAAGTAAAAAACCACCACCAAAACACTCTACTTCATCCTTCCCCTTATCAGAATTCCCTCTCTTTTCTCACAACAAACTCACCGCTGTCTGGGCCGTGATGTGTGTACAGCCCACTATTTTAGCACCAGCCAAGGGCTTCTCCCCCTGAGCACGTTTCCTGAGTGAAATCAGAGCAGACATGTCTGTGAAAGAACAGAGGATTTGAGCTAGGTCTGCACTAGCAGTATCATCAGTTCCTGCCCCAGCAGCGTCTAGGGCCAGTCTGGATCTGTTGAGATACGGTGAGATGAGGCAGAGAAACTATAAGCTTATTTCCATGATGATCTGGCTGCTTCAACAGCAGTGTAACAGTAGAGAGTTGTCATATGACCACCTGGAATTTCAGCTTTATATGCAGAGGACTGAATAGAGAAGAAGTAAATTCTCAAAACTGGTCAAAATGGAGGGTGAATCTCACCATTCACTTGTGAGGAAAGGGAAGTAGTTATGGCATTGGCTAAGGAACTCATATAATCATCAGACCAGGAAGAAAGACTTTACCCTCAGCAGAACCCACTAGCTTCTGTTTTCTCTGCTGTCTTACCCTATCCTGTCAGTCTGTTTGATTTTTCTACTCTCAGTGTAAAACATGCCTTCCAACTGGAAACAACAAAAGCGTAAAGAGGACCTTGTTGGGAGTGAGGTCAGGTAGAGAAACCTAGATTAAACTGATTGTCAGTCACTTTTACTCTGCTCCAGCAGAGGGTGCTCAGGACCAAACAAGATCCTAGGTCACCACATCCTTAGCTTAAAACCCTCCCACATCAGCTGCTTCTGGGAAATCTGGGTCTCTGTGATTGGCAGCTAAAGTAAGATCCCACATAACTAACCACCATGTAGGACTTGCTGACTCTGCAGTGTAGATCTCTGAATATGGTATGGGGGTTGGGGGGGAGGAAAACAGAAACTATTCTGTATGTAATTACCACATGCTAAGAACAAAAGGGAAAACCTAAGAACAAGAATCCTGAAGCTCAAGCTCCATACAGAGAGAAGTGTTAATCCAAAATCCAGGATAGTGTCTTTTCCCAGGATACTTTCAAGTTAGCTTTCAGGTCTTAAGTTGTTGTGGATCCTGATGACCAACAAGAGAGGTGATTCTGGTTCTTTACCCACCCCTTTCCTTTACCTTGCTCCGCAATCTCAATCTCTCGGCGTCCAAATTCTGCCTGCTTGATGTTCTTCACACAGAAATTGCTGCTGCCCTTGGAGTTGGTTTGCTGCTTCTCTCGGGGGGAAACCTCATCATCAGAGCTATCTGTGTAGGATGCAGCTGGAGCCAGAAAAAAAATGAGGATAGCAAAACCTCAATGGCCCCAACTCCACAGAGTACAGTCTCCAAGGGACTCCAATTTAAGTTAAGTGAACACGATTAATTGGAGCTACCTTTTTTGTCACTGTCAGTTCTACTCCTCTAGAGTCTAATGGATGGTATGAATGAAACTGCTGTGGATCTTTCAGTGTTGCAGCTTATCTGCCCACCCTAACAATCCTGTGCCATTAGTGCCTGTGATAAGGGGCCACAGATCCCAATCCTGCACCAACTACAGTGATCCCAGATAATAGAGGCACTTGGTCCCAATCTGGATTGGAACCAGACCTGACAACAATGGAAGAATAATTTAGGGCAGAGAAGGAATGCTATTTCTACATTTCACTGGCTCTCAAATTCAAGGATCTAAAGCATCTATCAGAATCACACGGAAGGTTTGTTAAAACACAGATAGCTAGACCCCATGGCCAAAGCTTCCCATCTGGTAGGTCTCAGGTGGTGCCCAAGAATTCATACTTCTAACAGTTCCCAGGTGTTGCTGGTCAGAAGACCACACTTTGAGAACCACTGACACAGATGAAACGGTAAGATAGTCTTACAAGCGATTTTACAGGTTGTGCTCAGGGAATAGAGCGGGAAAGAAATGACACAAAAGGCAAGCAATTCTAGTTCTATTGCCAGTCTTGGGGAAGTCTGTCAAGGTGATCAACTTTGAAAAGCAGCTTCAGGCCAGGTGTGGTGGCTCACACCTGTGATCCTAGCACTGTGGAAGGCTTGAGGCCAGGAATTTGAGATCAGCCTGGGCAACACAATGAGAACCCTGGCTCTACAAAAACTAAAAAATTAGCCAGGCATTGGTGGCGCTCGTGCCTGTAGTCTTAGCTACACAAAAGGCTGAGCCAGGAGGATCACTTGAGCCTGGGAGTTGGAGATTGCAGTGAGCTGTGATCGTGCCACTGCACTCTAGCCTAGGTGACAGAGCAAGACCTTGTCTCAAAAAAAAAACAAAAACAAAAAACCCCAAAAAACCCCCTAGCTTTACATAAAAGCTAAAAAATATCCTTCTGATATGCAAGAGAATATATAATAATCATCACTCCTTAACTCTCAAATCACATTTCTCTCTGAATTTCCTCATTACTGTTTCTGCCAGTGTACCAGGTCTCTCTCACTATATAGGAGGTCACTATATAGGACCTCTTTCTGTCCAGCTAACACAAGTACTACTAAAGATTATGTTCCCCACCATGACAATTTAACTCTATCATTAAGCTTTTTAAAAGGTTTTAACAGGTTTCCATAAAATAACCATTAAGATCTTTGAAGACGTCTTTAAAGCTTTCTTTACTCATTCTTTCTTTCTCTTTTAACTCAATTTTTCAAAGTTAATTTTTCTTCTTTCTTCGTTACAATTAGTCTGCTTGTCACCCACCACCTTTTTTATCTGTTATTCTAAGAAACCTTTTCATTTATGAGATCCATTACATTTGGTGGTGTTTCTTGCATACTTATGCCCACAGAGAGCCCATATATTCCTTTATTTCAGTAGTTAACCCTATACACCACCATTTGTTCTTGTCTTCCTATCTTGTCTATATTGGGTTATCAGTGGCACAAGGCAGAGGTAAGTTCCTTTTAAATTGTTTTTTTTACATTCCTTATACCTCAAGCCCAGTACTTAACGTTAATAATATAATGCAAATGATATTCTGGCAAAGGACAATGAATGGCTTTTGGTACAAATCTCTTTGCTGACATTAATAGCAGTCTGTGATCTTGGGCATGCCTTTTAATCTATCAACAATGATTTTTCAGTTAAACAACGAGAGAGTTGTATTAGATGCCCCTAATGTTTTCTCCAGTATTTAATTCCTAAGATATTAAATCCTTTTCCATGCTAATTTTCTAATACCCTTTCTATAGATGGGAAGAGCATAATTCAAATCAGAAAAAGACTTTACTTATAGAGGGATAAAACGGGGGGGAGAACTAAAAAGAAACAGAGTTGGAGTCACATCATAGTAGTTTGAATCTTTCCCATTCCATCGGTTAACAGATGAGGATATTTCAACATAAAGAATAACCTAGTAAATAAAAGGAGCCAAAATACTAATTTTTATTGTTATAATTTAAGCAGCGTTGCACATGGGAAAAAAAAAGATAGATAGCAGGATATAGGTATATATATATATTTGTTTAGTCTTTCTAGTAAGTCAACAGGGTATTTTTTATACAAAGAAATTGTGCTTCAAAGTACACTTCTTTTTCAAGGTCAGTTCTGTCAGCCCAAACAGCATCGATTCTCTCTGAAACATGGGCAGATAAATGTGGGAATGGGAACTGGTCCAGTACTACAAACTGGATACTGGCCACAGACCACACAAAGAGATGGTCAGGGGAAGAAAGTCTTGAGATGACAAAAGCTTCCCCAGCTACAAGTCTGGCTGGGAACATTCCCATTGCCCAGCCACTAATGAACAGCTCTCAGCATAAAGATGGACAGTCTCAACATGAGGTATTATCAGATTCTAGACAAGTGAAGAGCACTAAGTAGTAGACAGGGAAGAGGGATTAGCGAAGACATGAAGTTCATTCACACCTACCTGAACTGTAGCTGTCAGTGGACGACTGTGAGATGGAGCGAGACAAAGATCTTCGGCCAGTCTTGGTGGGAAATTTGGTGAACTCCTGCATGTCATCAGCAAACTGGATTTGCTATAAAAGGAAGACAAAAAGTTAAAAACTCACAAGGGGATTCTATGAAATGTTCCATATTTTAAGGCCACATACTGTTATCCCTAAAAGCCAGTGTTACCACATGACTCCTACTATGTCCGCAACTCTCCCACCAGAAATGAGGGAAAGCTGAGGCCACTCTCTGATTTCTCTCAAAATGCCAATTACTGTCTCTTTCCAATTGTTTCAGCACGATTTGGGGGAGGGGGTGAGGTTAAGACCCAACTTCTTTTAGCATTTGTCCAATTTTACAAATCTCTCTCACATTCCACAAAGTTTTGTTCCCTCTTATAACCTTAACACCTTAAACTCCTTACCCTTCCTCCCACCTCTTTCAAAAAACAGAATTTTGTGGTGCTTCTGGGTTTTTTGGTTTTTATTTTCAGAATTTTCTCTTGCAGCATATTCTTATTCTAAAGTTGGCAATGGTCTTGCTTTCTGAAAGAATTATGAAGAGATGCCTAGATATGATGATGGGCATTAGTTTACCAATACTGAGAGCCCAACCATAATCTATGTTTCACAAAGCCAATGCAGAATTTCTATACCCAGCAAAAATTTAAAATACCAGAATATAATGATAAATTGAAAAATCCACATATACCATAGTAAATTCTAACTAATTAGGACAAATTTGAAGGAAGGAGAAAATAATGACTTGGTAACTCTGTATTAAAAACTTCCTTAAATGAAATAAACCAGAACTAGATAACTGTTAGGATACTTAGAAAACTAGCTTTAAGAAATAGCAAATAGCTTGCAATTAATATTACTTATAGACAAATTAATGAATATTTCTAAAGTGTATAGAAACACTTTTATTACATGATTTAAACCTTCCTCCTGAACTCCTGTTTAAATTCTGATAAACATTTTCTTCAAAACATAAAGTAAATTTCACCTTCCTGAAATAAGCAAGATGGTTTGAGAATCTGAACTGAGATTCTCCTCACAATCTAAATCTCAAAAGGTTCCCATGGAGAATCCATTAAGTGAAATCTTTAGCAAGTATCTCTGGAAATGTAAACTATTACAGATTAAAATCTCTGCATAATACTAGCAACATGGTATAGCCAATTTCAAGCCAGGAGCAGTAAACTACCCATTAGCTACAGCTGCAAAACCTTCCCCTCCTCTTTCACATGTACCTTTTAGCTAGGGGAGCACTAGCTTGCAGTATAAGAACAGGCTTAAGTGTGCAGCCTAGGCATAAACAGCTAACATAAACAAATTAAAAACTGAATTAGTAGGACTCCACAGGTAATGAAGCAGTAATCAGGGGAACAAAGGTTTGTATTTTCAACTTTCTATCTATCTAGCATGGTTCATACCAAGAATGAAAGCAGAGAACAGCCATGGATACCACTACTCGTGCAGAAGGCCTGAGAGAAAAAACCTGGGTGTACTTCTAATTAAAACTCAACCTGGTTCAACATCCAATGGGACAAGTTTTTTTTTTTTCTTTAGGGGCAGAGTCTACAGACAGTTTTATTAAGTCTAAGAACAGTTCCTAGGAAGGGTAAGAGGTACATATCCGGGAATCTAGCCCAGGGTTCTATACATGTAAGAAGGCATTCAATAAATATCTGTAGAATGAGTGAACCTTTCAAAGTCCTTTCTTGTGTAAGATCAAGTCAATAAAGTTTCAAAGATAAGTAAAAGAATAAAGACTCAAGCTAAACCACATATACGTATAAGAACTTGATTAACAAATAAGTATCTTTGTACATACATCTAAATCAACTTTTCTTAGTTTCAGTGCTAAAACTTTAATTTTAAATAGCTCAAACAATCAAAAGAACTGTCTTTTAAAAAAAAGTCATTGCCGGGCGCGGTGGCTCACGCCTGTAATCCTAGCACTCTGGGAGGCCGAGGCAGGCGGATCGCTCAAGGTCAGGAGTTCGAAACCAGCCTGAGCAAGAGTGAGACCCCGTCTCTACAATAAATAGAAAGAAATTAATTGGCCAACTAAAGATATATATATATAAAAAAAAAATTTAGCTGGGCATGGTGGCTCATGCCTGTAGTCCCAGCTACTTGGGAGGCTGAGGCAGAAGGATTGCTTGAGCCCAGGAGTTTGAGGTTGCTGTGAGCTAGGCTGATGCCACGGCACTCATACTAGCCCTGGCAACAGAGCGAGACTCTGTCTCAAAAAAAAAAAAAAAA